>JAXQQM020072628.1:0-90486 GCA_034641835.2 Pinus albicaulis | reverse complement strand
TAAAACCAATTGATATAGCTTCCTTGAAGTTCTTCTTCCACATGAGTACCTTTCCATCAGAGAAAGTTATATTGAATCCTTTGTCTTCCATTGCAGATACAGACACAAGGTTCTTCTTCAATTTGGGTACATAGGGTACATCTTGTAGACGGAGGACTTGTCCTTGAGACAAGTGGAGGGTCACAGTCCCGGTCCCTTTCACAGGATAAGTGGCATTATCCCCAAGGATAATTTCTAGATTAGTATCCCTTTCAACCATGTCAGAAAGTGCTTCCTTGAATCCAATGATGTGTCTTGAGGCACCACTATCAATTAGCCAGACATCCATAGTGTCGGGCGGAGATGCAGCTGAGAGAGCAGATACCAGAATGTACTCATTTCTTTTATCAACAACATTAGACTCCTCATACCTGGTATTTCTGGACCTTTTAGAAGGTTGATTGTTTCCTCCAAAGTGTGCCTTCCTCTTTCCTTTGGATTTGTCATTTCTTCGATTCCCATTTCTTCGGTTGTTGTTGTTATCGTCACTATCGGGAGAATCCTTCTTGAAGGGGCATTCTCTAGCATAGTGTCCAGGCCTATGGCAGGTGAAACATTTACCCTTCTTTTCTTGAGTCTTTGTCCTTCCTTTGTCCTTAGAACCACCAGAGTTCTTCTTTCGGGAATGAGCACCATAGGCAGCATTTCTGTCATTATCAAATTCTTTCATCCTTGTTTCTTCTTGCATACATCTAGACAGAAGCTCATCAAAGTTAGGAATGGTATTATTGTTGAGAATGGTAGTTGTGAATACTTGCCATTCATATGGAAGTCCTCCAAGTGCAGTGAGAACCATCTCACGATCAGCTATTGTCTCCCCAATAGCTAGCAGATTGTTTCTTGTTTCGGTCAACTTCAGAAAGAAAGTTTGAATGGACTCATCCCAGCCCTTCTTCATATTCTTCAACTTGTTCTTGAGGAATAGCACTTGGTTCACATTGTTTACCTTGAACATAAGGATCAATTTGTCATACATCTCCTTGGATGTGCCTAGTTCAGATATGTAGGCAACCAGACTCTTATTTATGGATTCCCTGATCAACAGCTTTGCTCTGATTTCTCCCTTCTTATACTTGTTTCTAACAACAGCGGTAGCATTGGATGGAGGTTCTTGAATCTTCCCCGTCACATGATCCAAGAGATCATGATCTTCCAATTTGAGATCTAATATCATCTTCCAGGCATGGAAGTCATTACTTCCAGTCAGCTTGTCATTCTCCTTGAATTCAAGACTAGTGGAACCCATTTCCTTCGATGATGATTGCTATAGATAGAGTTTGTCTTCACCTCATCTCTGATACCATGTAAAGTTTTGTAGATGTTCTATGCTAGTAGCAATTTCACTTTTCTTTCAGCAATCATACAAGTAGTAAAGCAAAATGCAGATAGAACATATAAGTAGATCTTACAGAAGACAAATCAGAAACAGGAAAAATGTGTGTATTCGTTTCGGCGGTCAACAGGATGCTTCAACCAGCAAAGTCTCTTTTGGTCAGCCAGCCCAGCATGTGTCACAACAGTCCTCCAATCAGCAAATGAGTCAACCCAAGTCAACTCCCAAAAAGTCAACGCTGTCCTGAAAAAGTCAACGCAGGGCAGCAAGCTAAAAGTCAACGCAGCAGCAAATTGGTCAACCCTTTGACCTCGATTTTTGTGCCAAGTAGTACGGCCTTCCAAAATCGAACTTCCCACAAGTTTTCAGCTTGATTGGACCATGCGTTGACCAAAGTCAACGCTGGTCAAACTTTCTGCAAAACCCTAACTGCAGAAAAACGTCCTTCAACTCAGCCGTACTGTTTTGTCCCTCTTCCCCTTCACACGTGTGGCTGAACTCGTCCTCCAAGAAGCTCGTTCTAAATCAGATGAGAGAAGTTGTTGTGAGTTGTGTTGTGATGAAATGCTCTCCAACTTTTCCTGTATTTATATCCATCATTGGGGCGTGTGACACATCTGCTGGGGGCGTGCAACCTTAAGGCCGACCTGCACATATAATTTATTAAGAATAATAAGTTCAAAATAAATGTTCTGCTCATCGGATTAAGACATATTATATATGGATTTTACACCTCTCCGAAAGAGGATTCCAACAAAAATATTAGCCTCTTAATCTGAGCATCATAACATGGAGTTTGGACCTAGTTGTCCAAATTTAACAATAACGCTCCATTGTATTACCATGAATCAACAAGTCACTGATATTCCAACCAAGCCCTTGGATAAAGGGAAGTTTGGGGCATTTAGAGACAAACTTGGATTGGTGTAGAATTCCTTCCTCGCAAAGAGGCAGTGTTGATAATTATAGCTCGAATAGGAACATTTGGGCATGTTCATTGCGAACATGAAAGAAATAGTTCAAGAAATTTTTGAAAAAGTTATTTTCGAAAAGTAATTCTAATTTTGGAAAGGTAATCCTATTTTGTAATTCACTTTAGTTAAAAAGTGAAAGTCTTATTCTTGGCAATAGAGTCTAAAATTGTGCTTAGACTAGAAGTAGTCTTAAAAATAGATTATCCATTAAAATTATAAAGACAAGGCAAGGTAGAGGCTTTTACCAGTGTTGAGAACATCTCGATAACATCCCGGTTTTATCTCGAAATCCCGATTTTTTGGCCTAGCTGATATTTGCCGATTTTTATGGTATCTTAATTTTGCTGATTTTTACCAATATTTCCCAATTTTTACGATTTTTTGGTTTTTTGGATCATTGTCGATTTTATCCTAATACTGATGTTCGCAACATTGGCTTTTACACACACTTTCGCAGTTTAGTAGAAGAGAGGGAGAGAGAGAAGGAAACAAAGGAAGAGGCATTCCCCAGAAGCACACAATTCGAGACATCAATTATGCACAATTGTATGAACATTTGTACAGTCATGCAAACAATACCGTACAAATCCATACAGCAGCAGGCTACAACAATCATACAATATGTACAATAGTGTTCTGCAACAAAGAATGGTTGTTGCTGGTTTTTATAACGATTGTACCTCTAACAACTTGTAGAAGCTCAACTTCAAGGATTATTTCGTATCCGTGCATGCAATTTTTTTGTGTCACGGCGTGCAGGTTTCATTGTAACTTTTTTGAGGGAATGAAAATTGTTTTTCAAAGGAATGAAAGTTGATTTACCTATGTGTGTGCGAAATTAATTTTTATGCTTCCATTGTTTAACTTCTAGCTATTGGGTGTTTGATGCTATGGTCAAAATTTAATTCCAACAATAATTAAATTCAACTATCTAGATTCCACTTGTTTGAATGAGATTATAAGGGCATTAAACACCTAGGGCATGAAATTCTAACAGTCGTTACCTAGGTGACATTGGTAACACTTCTAATGTTCCCCTAGTCTTAGCACCTTGTGAGGGCTTTGCACTGAAATGCTAGATTTTGTGATAACAGTTACAATCAAATATACATATTTTGGTGAATGACCAAGTTTGACCATAATCAAAGAACCATTGCCCCACCAGGTTTCATATCCCTCTTATGACATGTTCGCTCGTCATGAGCCAATTGTTAATTGAGTCCTTCACAATCTATGAGAAATATCTTACCCTGGCTTATGGGCTAGAGAGTAGGGTGCTTTATTACATGTAAGAAAACAAAAAATACAAAACATAATGTACATATGTGATACATAGTCAAACTAAGTCCACTACGAACTTTCGATTTATGTCTCATCAATTCCTCCATAGTGAGAAGAAATTGTCCCCAATTTTTGTGAATGTTACATGTTTTGCAACAGTCCATAGTAGGTAGCCATTGGTCGAATTTTCTTGTTGGGAAATTAAAAGGAGGATGTTTGTTGAAGTGCAATTTTGTAGTTCTTGCAACTGTTGGTGTTTGACTATAAGTGACTAGAAGTAAAAATGTCCCCCTTGTTGAAGAATCAAATTAATGTAGGCTCTTGAGGCACATGTGCAAAATTTACAACTTCCATATCCTTGTGGTTAGCCAAGGCACAAAAAATAGGGACATGATAAGGATGGAATGCCATATGTTGAATATTTGTAATGAGTGCAGCATGGGTTGAAACAAGATGAGTATTAGATTGCTCACTCGGTGCCTGGTGTAATATCTCGTTTATTAATTTGACAAATTTCTCAAGATATTGCTTCAAATAATTAAACCGTAAATTTCTTATATAGAATTTACACAATTTGCATCAGGAAATTAACGACAAATCGGATAAAACTTAGATATGAAAATTGCAACACAAATTGGACAATAGATGCATGCAAGAAATCCCAGCTTTATTATATCTCTGAATCACATTAGATGACAATCTAGAATAACTTGAACATAGCTCAGATGACGACCTCCCAAAACAACTATTGCAATACTAGTCCGAGCCTCCAAACTGAACTGAATATGAAGCTCCAATTGAAGATCTGAATTATCACCACTCTCGATCCACAAATCTGTGGCAGATCTACTCACAATTGTTTTTTATGACGCTCCGTGAGATTTCTGGATGAAATATCCTCAACACTGGGTTGGGGTTTCATCCAACTCACAAGGAAACCCAAGGGTTTTCGTCCTGGGGTTCACTGAAGTTGAGAACTGCATTCCTAAAACCTCTCCACAAGAAAAATACTCAAATCCAAAATGTCTCAAATGATTTGCTTCCTTTCCTTTTAAAGACTTGATGTATGGCTCTCCAACCTTCTAGAAATATTTATTTTATTATTTTATTTCCATTCTAGAAGATTCTCCCCTTTACTTATTTAAGTGACTTTTAATTTATTTTATTTAAGTCACTTTTTCCCTTCTAGCCTTTTTCTCTAATTATGCACTTTCCTCTTTTTAATTTAATTAAGTGACTAATTAAAGTCACTTTTAATCCTGGGAAATGATTAATTGGCCGCCATACTTTCTCGGGCCACTAAAAACCGCTTCTCACCATCCCATCCTATAGATCTCTTCATTATGATTCCAACGAGCTATTACACTAAGGTGTTTCTCCAAATAGTCCCCTCCACACAACACCTTTAGAGATTTTAATTAAATTATGTTGATAATAACCCCGTTTTACGGGATCCATGCAACGGAACCAAGAACAAACTATGCAAAACTACCCCCGATGGTGAAATATAGCAAGCGAACTCCATTGGATCCCATAAAACTCCTCCAAAACCCTCCAAGAACTCTGATGACATAATCTCACTCCTGTAAATTGGTTGCCACCAACCTTGGAAGTCCATCCTAACTACATCACAAGGGAAACTAAAAATGGAGACATTACAATTTACACCTAGAGAGGAAATTCTTTGTCGATGTGAGCCCCGTGGTGAAGGTTGTAGTAAATCAAGGGGTATGACCATCATAGTTGTATAAAGTGTTATGAATTTGTAGAGACTGACTTAAGTACCATCATGTCATCCAAACTGAAGGGATGAAATAATAGCCTTTATAATCCTTGTGAAGTTTCCAAACATAAATCTCCTAATACCAGCCCAGATTTATTTTCTCACGACAATTATTTATTCATAGCAATTTATTTAATTAACAAAATAAATCCTGAATTACCAAAAAATAAAATCACTGGTATTTTAACACCTAGAAATATATGCAGCAGAAATAAATCAAAGAGATCAATCGCACACTGCAATAGAAATAGTTCACCCACAACGATTCTTCATCATTTATTAATCTGGAAAATCAAGGTTTCAATCCACAGAATTTACAAAGAAAAATAGAGTGACTACAACATACAACTCAGCCCCACTAGAATAATTCGGCCCAAGGAAAATCGGCCAACTAGAAATCGACTTCTGAAGAAATTTGGCCTGTAGAAAATTTGACCACCTCTCACCAAAAAATTTGCCTCTGCACTCACAACTCGACCCTAGAAAATCGACGTCCCCAACAACTGCGGCTCCTCCTCACTTCAGTAATTGAGCTTCTCCAATTCCCAGCAAATCAGCCTCCTGAAAACACCTCAAACGTATCCATGTATTCTTCTTCCTTCTCCTCAATCGAACTGAGCTTCACGCTCCAGAGAATTCACTCTCCTTCTTGAGGAAATCGCTTTCCCAAAAATGTGGTAGTTGCCTCTCTCTCTCTCTCTCTCTCTCTCTCTCTCTCTCTCTTGTGTTCTTGTGTCTTCACCTCTTCGCTAGGCTGCTTTTATAATCTGCATTCAGTCGAAATCCCTAACCCTAATCTCCCTTCTAAAAGATCTTGGAGATCAATGGTTGAGATTATTTTTGATTCACTTAAATAATTAATTATTTATCCTTAGAAAATGACATAATAGTCCACAATAATTAATTGACTTTAATTATTGTACTTTTCCTAATTTAGAGTTAGGAAAGAAAACATAAATCACTTACTCCACCAAGCAAGCACCTAAAGAGGCAATAAATCATCTTCCACGTGCTAAGACACCAAGCCTATGAAGGAGACCTTCTGAAACTACCACAAGCTTCAACACTCCATCCTAGCAAGGAAGGTACTCTCCATCACCCCCAGCTTATCTCAATACTTCACAAACATCCCTTTCACTAGAGGCTTGATGAGAATATATGCCACCAGCTCCTCTATGGAAATGTATTGTAATCTCACAGCATCTATATGGACCCTGTCTCTAATAAAGTGATATCTCATCTTGATTTGCTTGGACCGATCATGAAACACGGGATTCTAAGAGAGCTTAATGAAACTTTTATTATCACAGTGAATCATCGTTAGCCCCATCTCAAGATCAAATAGTCTTACAAGCATCTTGTGAAGCCACACTGCCTCACAAGTCGCCATACTCGTTGCCATGTACTCTACCTTTGTTGAACTACATGCCACCGACTGTTGCTTCCTACTACACCATAAGATCATGGCCGATCCCAAGCTAAAGCAACATACAAACGTGGATTTTTTGTCCATAGCACTCCCTACCCATTCAAAATCTATGTAACCTTGCAACTCCACTCCAAATCTGACATATCTCATTCCAAAGTCTACCATACCTCAACACATGCTTGGCTACCACCCAATGAATCTATCTCGACTCCATCATGAATTGGCTGAGTGTGTTCACAGCAAAACATATATTCAGCCTAATGTTGACCATATACATCAAGGAACCTATCAATTGCCTGTACAGCACAAGATCCACCAACTCGCCTTCAAGAAGCACTTAGCTTCTTCGATTTAGTGATCATTGGTGTAAACATAGGCCTACAATCCTCCATCCTGAACCTCCTCAAGATTTTAACTGCATACTTTCCATGTCCAAGGAAAATCTCTCCCAGTTGTTGCCACAACTCCAATCCCAAAAAGTAGTGCATCAAGCCGATGTCCAAATCGAACTCTGAAGCAAGATCCTCCTTGCACATCCCTATGAGCTTCCTTGATCTTGTTAAAGAAGAGATCATCCACATAAAGTAGCAAGATGAGGAGCTCACCTTCAACAAGTACATAGTACAAGATGGAGTCTGCCTCACTCTTGGTGAAGCCTAAACCAAGAAGATACTCATCGACCTTGGCATACCATGCGAGTGGAGCCTACTTCATGCCATAAAGGGCCATCTTCAACCTGCATACATGAGACTCTCTCCCATGCACCTCAAAGCCCTGAGGCTGCTCAATATACACCTCCTCCTCAATCAACTTGTTGAGGAAAGTGGTCTTCACATCTATTTGATGTATCCTCCACCACATCTTTGAAGCAATAGACATAATTGCTCTAATGGATGCATATCTGGTGACAGGTGTGAATGTATCCTCGTAATCGACTCCCTCCTATTGGGAGAACCCTCTCACCATGAACCTCACTTTGTACTTCTCGACGCTGTAATCATTTGCATGTCTGATCTTATAAATCCATCGAGAAGTGACCACAGACTTTCCCTCTGGTCTCGACACTATCCCATACATCATTCCTCATGATGTAGCTATACACTTCATGATGCAGCATATACTTTGCAATGGCATCCCTCCAGACCTGCTCATTTGCAACCTCCTCAAAAGTGGAAGGCTCAGACTCACTAACGTTGCTCAACAATGTCAGATAACTAAAAAATCTTTTCGATGATCTGCTCTGCCTGAATGTGCTACTTGGAGGCTCCTCAGCATCCCTTAAGGTTTGTTCAACCCATCTCGACCTCCTCCTAGTAGAGCTCGAAGGAATATCTAGCGCCTCCTCCAGATCTACAGACTATGTCCTTGTTGTTGGTGTTGTTGTTCATTGTTCAGCCTTAGGAGCTTCTCACTCCCAATCCTCTACCCTAGCTAACTCTTTCTCATGAGACCTCCTAAGGGTCCTGGCCTCATCAAATATGACATCCCGACTTAAAATAACTTTCCTTTATTCTGAAATGTAAACTCGGTAGGCCTTTGAGACCTCTCACTGTAGCCCACAAATATGCCCCTTTCTAATAAGGGCTCGAGCTTAGTCCTATACTTTGTGGGAACGTGGACATAGACTAGACTACCGGAGATACGCAAATGGCTCACATCCGGTTTCACTCCTATAAACATATCCTCAGGAGTCACGTCCTCCAATGTCCTGTGAGGACTCATGTTTTGCACATATACAGTTGTATTGCAGGCCTCTACCCACAAAAACATAGGCAACCCCCGATCATAGTTCATTGCCTCCATTATGGTATTGTTCTTCCTCTCGACAACCCTATTCTGCTGAGGGTTGTAAGGTACCATGAGCTCCTTAATCCCTATTGCCCTGCACAAATCCTGGAACTCATTGAAGGTATACTCTCCCCTATTATTTAATCTCAGTACCTTAATATTCTTCCCGATCTAGTTCTCCACAAGAGCTTTGAATCCCAGAAACCGATCAAAGGCCTCATCCTTGGCCCTCAGGAAGTAGATCCAAGTTTCCTTGGAAGAGTCATCTATGAATGTCACAAAGTACAAATACCCTATAATCGACATCACGAACATAGGACCACAAATGTCTGAGTGCACCAAGTCTAGCACTCCCTTAAAATTGGTCTCGCTATGACGATACGCAACCTTGGCCTGCTTGCTAAGCGCACATCCTTTACACACTCCATCTTGCTCCACCCTTATCTCTGGAAAACCTATAACCATTATTTGCAACATAGGGAGAGCTCTATAGTGCAAGTATCCCATACTCTTATGCCATATCGCAGTCTCATTGTCACTTTAATGTATGAGAACCTTCACTGGTTGTCCTCTCAACAAATAGAGATCCTTCTCCCTTCTCCCAATTACTCGCTTCTTGATGGGATTAGTTCCTTTCGGCCCAACAACCACTTCACCTCTAGTAAAGCTGACATCTAGTCCTTTGTTTTCTATGGCCAAAATTGAAAGGAGTTTCTTCTCTAGGATTGGTACGTACAATACTTCATTCACCTCCATGATAACACCTGAGTCCATTTGAAACTCACATTAGAGAACTTTTGAGGTCTAAAATGGGCCTCCTAAGAAAAATTTACAACCAAAATAAACTTTATAAGAACCAATAGGATTCAAGATGATGATGTCAACCATGGGGGATGATTCACCATTTTTGGAGTAAAAATGTAAAAAGATTAAAAGTAATAAAATAATAAAACTTTTTTCAACTCGTATTTTCAACTTATCTCCCTGAGGTTTTACTCAAATTTAGAGCGGTAGTACTCATTGGATGCAAAATTTAATTCCTCATCCGAAGAATATCCATGTTTCATTATTTTGATGGACCCTGCTACACGAAAAATTAGAAATACATGAAAAAACGTGATTGCAATCATGTTTTTCATATATTTATCATTTTTCGTGTAGAAAGGTCCATCAAAAGTATGTGCATGGGTACTCCTTGGATGAGGAATCAAATTATGCATCCAACGAGTGCTCCCGCTCTAAATTTGAGTAAAGCCATAAGGAGATAAGTTGAAAATACAAGTTGAAAAAATAGTTTTTTCCTTTTTCCCTCAAAAATTTGATGATGTAATATAATCTTATTTTATTATTTCCACTTTTATTTTATAATTTCCTTAGGAGGCCCATGTTAGAACTAAAAATTCCCCTAATGATATTGCTAGTGCCTTCTACTGTGCACTTGACTTATCACCAAGCTCTACATACATATCCCTAGGCTCCTTGGTGATGTTGGTGAAGACGTCTCGAGATCCCATCATGTGACAAGATGCTCCACAATCCACAAACCAGACACCTCTCATGACGATTCTAGAGAGGCATGACACCAAGGAAAAGTTTTTCCCGAACTTTTTAGCCATCTTATCCATTTGTGCAGTGGCTATCATAATTGTCTTTCCCTTGCCTTTCTTCTTGTTTGGACACTAACTAGCAAAATGCCCGAACTTGTGACATGCAAAGCACTTGACTTTGCTCATGTCCTCCTCCTTTTTATTCTATGAAGGTCCTCCTCCACTTTGATCATGTTTATCCTTACCCTTGCCCTTTTTCACTCGTGTAGCACAAGTAAGTTCATCTTTCTCCCCAATACCTTTCGTTGTCCTCTGATCAATGAGTTCTCTTGAGTCTCCTTCTAAATGAAGTGATCCCACAACCGGCTCCAATCAAGAAGTTGTTACCTAGCAAGGATCCCATCCACAAAGGTGGTCCAATGCTTAATGCAACCCTTCATAGCAACTTTCACAAGCTCCAAATCAATCACAGTTTCCCCAATAACTGCAAGCTCATCATGAGCTTCCAGGATCCTCATGAGGAAAGATGTTATGGTCTTAAATTTGTTCATCTTTATGTTGTTTAATTTCTTCCATAGCACCATTTTCATGTTTTCATTTGTGCTCTAATAAAGACTGGTCAAAGCTACCCACATCTGATGTCTAGTGTCCTTCCCTGATATGTGAGGAATTATGTGATCCCTCACACCATCCAAAATTATACACCTTGCTTTCATAGCTTTGAGTTTATTCTTCGGTGCAAGGTTTGGAACTGAAGAAACCTAAATGTCTGTGTTCACAAGATCACACAAACCATTCATTTTTAGAATCATAATAATTCACTCCTTCCAGGGATTGAAATTAATAACCCCATCCAACCTATCTTCATATCGCAAACTACTCAGTGACGTCATCTTCACAAATCAACCACGGGCACAAAACCCAGCTGCAAAATTTAAAAATAGTTCTACTGTTGTAAAAAAGAGAAACTTGTTACTACAAACCCTAGTGATTTTAGATCTCTCCCTTAGAGTTATCTAGAAAGCTTTGATATCATGTTAAAACTCCTAATACTAGCCCAGATTTATTTTCTCATGGCAATTATTTATTCCCAACAATTTATTTAATTAACAAAATAAATCTTGAATTACCAAAAAATAAAACCACTAGTATTTTAACATCTAGAGATATATATAGTGGAAATAAATAACAAAGATAAATCACAGAATGCAATAGAAATAATTCACCCACGACAATTCCCCGTCATTTGTTAATCTGAAAAAATTAGGGTTTCAACCCACAAAGAATTTACAAAGAAAAATGTCGTTACTAGAACCTGCAACTCGGCCCCACTGGAACAATTCAGCCCCAAAGAAAATCGGCCAACTAGAAATCGACCTCTGAAGAAGTTCAGCCTGAAGAAAATCGAACCACATCTCACCAGAAAATCAACCTCTACGCACTCGCAACTTGGCCCTGGAAAAATGACCTCCCTAGCAATTGTGCTTCCTCATTTCAACGATTCGGCTGTTGAATCTTTAATTAAACTGAGAGGGGGGGGGGGTGAATTAGTATAATACATACATAAGCTTTTCAAAATTTCCACCAAATTTATTTACAACTTAATTTATAAACAGTCTTAAAATGTTGCAGCCAATATTAAATTAATGTGACACCACACATATGTTGAGAGCAGCAACCAATTAAGCAGATTGAAAGAATCACATCAACACATAAGAAACACACACAGAGACAACAGATGTAAGTGGAAACCCATAAAGAGAGAAAACCACATCTTATTATTGTTGTGATGCAAAGGCAAGCTCCTACTCCCTCTCACCACTGTTTTCTGCAGGCACCAACCTACAGGAGGCTCCAACCTCAGTCAGCTACAACTGACAGCTATCAAGCTGCAACTTGATAGGGAAGCTCCAAATTCCTCAATTTTCAAACCTGAATGTTTGCTGATTTTCGACTTGAGCACGCCTCCGTTCGTAGCTTCTTCGCTTCTTTCTTTTAGTCAGCCTTATACTTCTATACTCTGCCTTCTCTAGATTTACTCTCTCTCTTTCTTGCATATCTAGATGATATTATTTATAAGAATTTTCTTGTGACTGTTAGCATTCCTCAAAGCTTTTGGAATGGACAACCATACCTCTTCGCTTTCTTCCTTTTCATTTCTTTTCAGCTCACTAAAAAAAATGTAACTGTAGGTGCTTATTTTAATATTACAGTGGGATCTTTGTTTTTCCTCCGGAGACTTGCCAATGCACCACAACAACATAAATCAATTAAAACATTTACATTCAAATAACAATACGAACTCCAGCACACCTCATTTAATCTTTTGAATCGCTACGCATTTGTATTTTCTTTGGTCGTCTTTGTCTTTTCTGTGACTGTGTTTTATCTCCTTTCAGCTCTGTTTTCTTTTCTGTCCTCTGTGGGGGTGTAATTGCTGCATACGTGTAACTGAGCCTTTTAAATAAATAAAATGTAATTGCTGACTTTTAAATCAGGGCAATTCCAACCCTTTTGATGCCACAAGTGTCTTGTTGATGTGGCGAGTTCCGCAGGCCGGAACATACATATATCACAATTGTATTATGTTACAAATCACCCTCCACACTTCTTCACAATTCTCATCACTTTATATAGTTTACGCCCTCATTGAAACCATGGGTCAAAACCATTCAATTACTAATGGTATTCATTTTAAAATTCGAGCCAATCCAATCTTCGTTCTTCTATACACGAAATGTCAAAAAGGTATTTTTTTCTCTGCCAAGTAATATTTCAATAAAGCTTTGAATCAAATTCCATTCTTTGACCTCGGGCCCACATCACCGTCGGCAGATCGGTGGTGTCAAACAAAACTTGCGATTGCGATTGATCAAACGGACGCGATGACCACATAAAACATGGCTCATAGCGCAATCGGGTCCGAACTTTGAACAAATGCAATTGGGGCACACAATAGAAAAGTTCCGATTGCGATCAAAACACGGATGCGATTTTCACATATTAACTCCCGCATATAACAGGATCGGGTCCGCCACTTCAATCGCAGCATATTACAAAAGTCGTGCGATCAATCGGAAAGTTCCGATTGCGATTAAGATCCCGGACGCGATTGAACCTATTAACTCCATCGTATAACGCCATCGGGTCCGCCACTTCAATCGCAGCATATTACAAAAGACGTGCGATCAATCGAAAGGTTCCGATTGCGATTGGGAACTCGGATGCGATTAGCAATAAACTGTGGCATATAACTCGATCGGGTCCGGCCTTTGATCGGAGCACATCACAAAACTCCGCCAATTGAACCTTTTCTCCGATTGCGATTGGGGAGGGGTCCCACCGTATAAAGCTTGGTTCTTATAATAAAGCACTCCACTTATATAATTGATATATATGTATACTTTGCCAGGTTATGCGATTCCCGGAATACGTTTTTGTTATATTATATATATATATATATATATATATATATATATATATATATATATATATATATATATATATATATATATATATATATATATATATATATATATATATATATATATATATATATATATATATATATACTTTGCCGCTAGAGTTAAGTTTATCTTTAATAATATTTGTGTTATATTAAATGTATAACGCCGGTGGAGTGTGTGATTCCTTTTAAGATTATATATTTGTCCTCCTAGTTGGGCGAATCTCAATTATAACGGCTCGCTCCGCCTCGCCGCTTCCGTCACTCGCCTTCATTTTATTCTTTTGCTGCCTTGCTACCTCTTCTTATGCTTTCTCTGCTCCTTGGCTGATGTTTCAAGTGCTCCTCCTTTGTCATCTCCTCTGCCTTATTGCTGGTTCAGGTGCTTCTCCTTTGTGCTCCTTTGCCATCAATGACAACATTTCCAATAGTCTCCCCCTTTGGCATTGATGGCAACACATCCACCGTTAATCCAATGATCCACCGTTAATCCAATGCTTCCTCCAGATCTTCCTCTGTCTAGCTTCTTTTAGAAGACTTTTTCTTCTATTTCTTGCTTTTCCTCCCCCTTTGACATCAATGGAAAAGGGTTGCACATTTCTCAGTGTTGATTCTTTCTTTGCATTTCTTCTCTCAGAGATGTGTTTAGGCCTTCTTCTTCTGACTGTGTACCTTGCTGCTCCAAACTGGTGCATAAGGGTTGTTGAGAGAACACTTTTGAGAATCTTTGAACTTGTAAATACACATTAAGTCGATATCATTCCAAAGCATAGACTCCTTGCACTTGTATAGAGAGTAAGTGATGACAACTATATTTAATCAGGCTTGTATAATAAGAGATGCATTATTGGATCAAGACTTAAAGATTGTGAATGCTCCAAGTGACATATCAGGTTTGCTTCAGCTATACTTCAGTCTATATCTGATGTAGTGCGCCAATATATGTTTTATATTTGTGTTTCATCTGTATTGCCTGTTGTTTGTAATTTTTTTTAATTTTTAATTTTTTAATTTTATTTTTAATTTTATTTTTTTATTTAATTTAATTTAATTTTTTTTTAATTTTTTAATTTTATTAATTTTATTTATTTTTAATATTTATTTATTTATTATTATTATTATTATTTTTTAATGCTGAAGGCTGATAATACTGAGAATATTGTTTTATAGCTCTTTGATCCTGTGGACTTGTTTTATGCTTCCCTTGCTTGGTTAATCTCCCCTTGGGAATGATATTTCCGTTTCTGTTCTCCCCCTGAAACTGTGCTTTCTCTTCATATTAGAGAGTAGTATCTACAGATACTACCCCTAGTCTATCTCTGAAATATTTGAATGGTTCTCTGGCAAGTGGTTTAGTAAATATATCAGCTGTCTGTTCTTTTGTTGGCACATACTCCAGCTTTACTATCTTCTGAGCCACTTGTTCTCGGAGAAAATGATACTTGATTGGGATGTGCTTAGTTTTTGAGTGAAGCACAGGATTTTTTGATATACTTATAGCGCTTGTACTATCAAATTTGATTGAGATAGGTTCATTAATGCTTACCTTCATGTCTTGAAGAGTTTGCTTCATCCATATGACTTGTGTACAACATGCTGTTGCTGTTATATATTCTGCTTCAGTTGTAGACAGGGAGATAGATGTTTGTTTCTTGCTTAACCATGCTACCAGACTTTCTCCTAGATAGAATGCGCCTCCACTTGTACTCTTTCTGTCATCCACACAGCTGGCCCAATCTGCATCTGTGTATGCTGTCAAGGTGAAGCGTTTGCCTTTAGGATACCAAAGTCCATATTGTGCTGTTCCTTGTAGATATCTGAATATTCTTTTGACTGCAAGAAGGTGATTTTGTTTAGGTGCTGCTTGATATCTAGCCACTGGTCCTATTGCTAGCATGATGTCTGGTCTTGATGCAGTCAGATACAATAGACTTCCAATCATGGATTTGTAGAGTTTTTGATCTATATTAGCAGACCCATCATCAGCACATATCTTCCAACCTGTGGTCATCGGAGTTGACACAGGTTTGCAGTCCTCCATTTTGAACTTTTTCAGCATTTCTTTTAAGTATTTTTCCTGAGAGATGAATGTGCTTGTGTTGTTTTGCTGAATTTGCAGTCCCAAGTAGAAACTGAGCTCTCCAATCATAGACATTTCAAACTCTGTTTTCATCTCATCAGCAAACCCTTTTGCTAATTCATCTTTGTTGCTTCCAAACATAATGTCATCAACATACACTACAACAATCAGGAGTTCATCTTCATGGGCTTTTATGTATAGATTGCTGTCTACTCCACCTCTCTTAAAACCTTGTTTTTGCAAATATTTATCCAGTCTTGAGTACCAAGCACGAGGAGCCTGTTTTAGTCCATATAGGGCCTTCTTCAGTCTGCACACATAGTTTTCTTTGTCTGTCAATGAGAATCCTTCTGGTTGTTCCGTGTAGACTTCTTCTTCTAAGTCTCCATTCAGAAATGCAGATTTTACATCCATTTGATATACTTTGAAGTTTTGGTAGCATGCAAATGCCAGGAACATTCGGATAGCTTCCATTCTGGCTACAGGGGCAAATGTTTCATCGTAATCAATTCCTTCAATTTGTGAGTATCCTTTGCAGACAAGTCTGGCTTTATTCCTGATTACCTGTCCTTCCTCATTCATTTTATTTTTGAATACCCATTTTGAGCCAATGATATTTTTCTCAATTGGTCTAGGAACTAGTTCCCAGGTATTGCTCTTTTCAATTTGTTCCAATTCTTCATTCATTGCTTTTACCCAAGACTTGTCCTTGCTGGCTTCTTCAAATTTCTTTGGCTCTATTTGTGACAGCATGGCTATGTATACCTCTTCAGTTTGTTCTGTTAGTTTCCTTCTTGTTTGGACCCCTACTCTCTTGTCTCCAATGATATGATCTTCAGGGTGGTTCTTCTGAGTATATCTTGAGGGAGCTTTAGAACTCAGCTCTGTATCTTCTATTGTCTTGCTTGTTTCCTCATCATTTTGGATTTCTTCTTCATGGTTGTCTGATGGACCGCAGCAGTCTGTATTTCGTGTATTGTTTGGAAGTTCTTCATCAAATTTCACATCAATACTTTCTACTATTTTCCGAAGAGTCTTGTTGTAGCACCTGTACCCTTTACTTTTGGAAGAGTATCCTAGAAAGATCCTTCATCTGCTCTTGCATCAAATTTTCCAAGATTTTCATCATTATTCTTTATGTAACATTTGCTTCCAAAGATTCTGAAATGTTTGATTGAAGCTGGCTTTCCATGCCACAGTTCATAGGGAGTCTTGTCACTGCTTGGCCTTAAGTGAGCTTTATTAAGGATATGTACTGCTGTGTGTATAGCTTCTGCCCAGAAGGTTTGAGCAATATTATTCTCTTGCATCATGGCTCTGGCAATTTGTTGAACATATCTGTTTTGTCTCTCTTCTACTCTATTCTGCTGAGGTGTCCCTGCAATAGTAAATTGTTGTTTTATGCCATGTTCATTGCATAGGTCTGCAAAGTCATAATCAGTGAATTCACCTCCTCTGTCTGATCAGATGAATTTCAGCTTGCATCCTGTCTGATTTTCTGCTAATGCTTTAAATATTTTGAATTTGTCCAGAGCTTCCGATTTATTCTTGAGAAAAGCAACCCATGTCATTATGGAGAAATCATCTATTATCAACATGAAGTAGGATTCTCCACTTGGTGTTTTAGTTCTTGCAGGTCCACACAGATCCATGTGCACAAGCTGGAGTGGTTTTCTTGTTGATAGCTCATCTTTAGATTTAAAGGATGTGCGAGTCTGTTTCCCCAATTGACAAGATTTGCATATGGTATTTGAAGGCCTTTTTATTTCAGGCATATCTCCGACAGCTTTCTTCTTACTCAGTCTGATGATATGGTCGAAGCTGATATGTCCCAATCTCCTATGCCATAACCATGACTCCTCAAGTTTGCTAAGATGGCAGGCTTCATCCTCCTCTTTCACTATGTACACATTACTCTATGTTCGGACACCTTTGAGCAGAATCTTTCCGGTTGTACTTGATCTGACTTCACAGTCTTGTGCTCTGAAGAGAACGTCACAGCCTTTATCACACATCTGACTGACACTCAACAAATTTGTTTTCAGCCCATCTACATATAGTACATATTGGGCTTTTCCTCTGCCATTGTCTATGCTGACTGAGCCTTTTCCCTTGATCTTACCTGATTTATCATTTCCAAAAGTAACATTTCCAGATTTCTTTTCATCAAGAGTTATAAACTTGCTTCTGTCTCCAGTCATGTGTTTTGAGCAGCCACTATCCAGGTACCACTGGCTTTTCAGGTCTTGAGCTGTTAGAGCCAAGTCACATTTATTCTCCTTCTTTATCCACTGGAGGCATCCTTTTGTTTGGTGTCTTTTGTGAGTTGATGAATCACATCCTTTCAGAGGACATTTGGAGGGCATATGTCCAACTTGATTGCATTTACAGCATTTGATCATAGTTTTTGCAGAATTGTGAGTATGAACAAAATTTCCTTGATTCATAAACCTCCTTGAGGTGTTCAACATCAATCTTTGTCCATACTTTATACATTCAATAATTTTATGGCCAAAATACTTACAATAAAAACAATAACCATAGAAATTATTTGCATACCTGATGTAAGGTTGTTTTCTCCATTTGTTTGTTTGAGACAATCTCTTCACTGTTTGCATCTTTTGTAGGTTTGAATTACTCTTCCTTGCATAACAATATGCAGCAATGTGTCTCGGTTTGTGGCAGACATAACAGGTGTTATTCTTCATGGGAGGGAAGAATCTCCCTTGATGGCTTCCAAATTTGACATACTCAAGGGCATATGATTCTTTTTATGTCATTTTAGTATTTATTGCATTCTTTGTTACTAGAGATTCCTTCTGATCTCTGTCATCCTTATTACATGTTTCTTCTTTTGTAGAAATTGACTGGGCTGCTTCATCAGTCTTCTTTGCTTTTACAAAAATTATATTTTTGTTTTCCTTTTCTTTGCCTTTACTCGATTCTCCTTCATAGCCTATTCCTGTTTTTATCATTGGGGATCTTTGAGCAACCATAATTTCATTCAACTTACTAGAGCTTGTTGTTTGAGAAGAGTTTATAACCACTTTCCTTTGAGCATTTTCTAGGTTCTTCCTGAGACATACTACTTCTGCTTCCAGTTTCTCTTGTTCTAGGGTTTTCTCCTTGATTTGCTGAAGTAACATGTCTTCTATCTTCTTAGCTTCTTCAAGCTCTACCTTCAGCTGCATGAGGACTTCTGAGTTTTTTTCTTCTCTTACATACTTGAGAAGAATATCCTTTTGTTTTCTACACTTCAGTTTGAGTCTGTCAATCTCCTCCAGTGCACTTCTTAGCTCGCCCTCAAGGTCGACTTCCCCTTCTTCTTCTTCATCTTCTAGTAGGAGTCCCTCAAGATCTTCTATGGCCATTAGCAAAAATTCAGAGGTTCCCTCTTCTCCTGAGGATTCATCTGAGTCTTCAGATGTACTGCTGTCTTGTTGAGCATAGAAGGATTTTCTGCTGGATTTCTTTCCTTTCTGCCAGTTCTTTGATGTGTTTTTCTCTGATTCTTGAGCTTGATTTCTTACTTTCTTGTGAGGACACTTAGCAGCATAGTGTCCCACTCTTCCACAGTTAAAGCATTTGAAGGGGAGTTTACCTTTATATTTACCTGAGCCTCTATGCAGTTTCTTGACAAACTTTGCCTCTTCTTCATCCGAGCAAGAGCATATGTCTCCCTCTTCTTCTTTCTTCTTTTATGTTTTAAAGGCTGCTTCCCTTGTACTTGGCTTTTTCTGTGGGAGCCTCATTTCATACGCTGTTAGATTTCCAAGCAGTTGGTTCATGGTCAAGGTCTCCCAATCAGCTGTTTCTTCTATTGCAGACACCTTTGGATTAAACCTGGATGGAAGAGATCTTAGAATCTTTTGCACAATTATACTTTCTGGCATTTTTTCTCCAAGAGCTTTCATATTGTTAATAATTTCTGCAGATTTTAGGAAGAAACTGGCAATGTCTTCATCATCATTCATTTTTAAGTTTTCAAACTGGGCTCTATATACTTGAAGTTTGGCAGTTTTTACTTTCTGGTCTCCCTCATGTATGTTCTCAAGAGTATCCCATATTTTTTTGGCAGTGTCTTTGTGCATTACTTTAATAAACTCTGCTTCATATAATCCATTCGGGATGGCATTCATGGCTTTTGCATTAGCCACAAAATCTTGTTTTGAGTCTTTTTCTGTGTCAGTTTCCTTCGGGGCATATCCTAATTCCACAGCAGTCCAGACTTCTATTCCCAGAGACATTATGTATGTCCTCATTCTGATTTTCCAGAAAGCATAATTTTCACCAGTGAAGAAAGGGGCTTTATTGGTTGAGCATCCTTCTTTACTAGCCATCTTGGGAACCTAGGATCTCCTTTCAGTTGTTAGACTTGTACAAAGGAACCTGCTCTGATACCAATTGTTGAATCTTTAATTAAACTGAGAGGGGGGGGGTGAATCAGTTTAATACATACATAAGCTTTTCAAAATTTCCACCAAATTTATTTACAGCTTAATTTATAAACAGTCTTAAAATGTTGCAGCAAATATTAAATTAATGTGACATCACACTTATGTTGAGAGCAGCAACCAATTAAGCAGATTGAAAGAATCACATCAACACATAAGAAACACAAACAGAGACAGCAGATGTAAGAGGAAACCCATAAAGGGAGAAAACCACATCTTATTATTTTTTTGATGCAAAGGCAAGCTCCAACTCCCTCTCACCACTGTTTTCTGTAGGCACCAACCTACAGGAGGCTCCAACCTCAGTAAGCTACCACTGATAGCTATCAAGCTGCAACTTGATAGGGAAGCTCCAACTTCCTCAATTTTCAAAACTGAATGTTTGCTGATTTTCCTCAGATATCAACTCTGTTCTGTAGCTTCTCTTTTTGCTCTTCTTTTATTCTTCTCTGCCTTATACTTCTATACTCTTCCTTCTCTAGATTTACTCTCTCTCTCTTTCTTGCATATCTAGATGATATTATTTATAAGAATTTTCTTGTGACTGTTAGCATTCCTCAAAGCTTTTGGAATGAACAACCATACCTCTTCGCTTTCTTCCTTTTCATTTCTTTTCAGCTCACTAAAAAAAATGTAACTGTAGGTGCTTATTTTAATATTACAGTGGGATCTTTGATTTTCCTCTGGAGACTTGCCAATGCATCAAAACAATATAAATCAATTAAAACATTTACATTCAAATAATAATACGAACTCCAGCACACCTCATTTAATATTTTGAATCACTACGCATTTGTCTTTTCTTTGGTCATCTTTGTCTTTTCTGTGACTATGTTTTATCTCCTTTCAGCTCTGTTTTCTTTCCTGTCCTCTGTGGGGGTGTAATTGTTGCACACGTGTAACTGATCCTTTTAAATAAATAAAATGTAATTGCTGACTTTTAAATCAGGGCAATTCCAACCCTTTTCATGCCACAAGTGTCTTGTTGATGTGGCGAGTTCCGCAGGCCGGAACATACATATATCACAATTGTATTATGTTACAAATCACCCTCCACACTTCTTCACAATTCTCATCACTTTATATAGTTTACGCCCTTATTGAAACCGTGGGTCAAAACCATTCAATTACTAATGGTATTCATTTTAAAATTCGAGCCAATCCAATCTTCGTTCTTCTATACACGAAATGTCCCAAAGGTATTCTTTTCTCTGCCAAGTAATATTTCAATAAAGCTTTGAATCAAATTTCATTCTTTGACCTCGGGCCCACATCGCCGTCGGCGGATCGGTGGTGTCAAACAAAACTTGCGATTGCGATTGATCAAACGGACGCGATGACCACATAAAACATGGCTCATAGCGCAATCGGGTCCGAACTTTGAACAAATGCAATCGGGGCACACAATAGAAAAGTTCTGATTGCGATCAGAACACGGATGCGATTTGCACATATTAACTCCCGCATATAACAAGATCGGGTCCGCCACTTCAATCGCAGCATATTACAAAAGTCGTGCGATCAATCGGAAAGTTCTGATTGCGATTAAGATCCCGGACGCGATTGAACCTATTAACTTCATCGTATAATGCCATTAGGTCCGCCACTTCAATCGCAACATATTACAAAAGACGTGTGATCAATCGGAAGGTTCCGATTGCGATTGGGAACTCGGATGCGATTAGCAATAAACTGTGGCATATAACTCGATCGGGTCCGGCCTTTGATCGGAGCACATCACAAAACTCCGCCAATTGAACCTTTTCTCCGATTGCGATTGGGGAGGGGTCCCACCGTATAAAGCTTGGTTCTTATAATAAAGCGCTCCACTTATATAACTGATATATATGTATACTTTGCCAATGGGTTATGTGATTCCTGGAATACGTTTTGTATATATATATATATATATATATATATATATATATATATATATATATATATATATATATATATATATATATATATATATATATAAACGGTCCCGAAAACGCTTTGTGTTATATTAAATGGCCTGCCTTAGGTTTAGTGTGCGATTCTTGGAATATTATATATTTGTCCTCTGGGTTGGGCGAATCTCGGAATTATAACGGCTCTGCCTCTGCCTCTGCTGCTCTGTCACTCTGCCTTCATTTGATTCTTTTGCTGCCTTGCTACCTCTTCTTATGCTTTCTCTGCTCCTTGGCTGATGTTTCAAGTGCTCCTCCTTTGTCATCTCCTTTTCCTTATCGCTGGTTCAGGTGCTTCTCCTTTGTGCTCCTTTGCCATCAATGACAACATTTCCAACACCTTCATGGGAAAGCCACACCATATGCTATGTGGAAGGATTTGACAGATCTTTTCCAAAGAAATAGTGACCATAGGAAATTCGAGGTGAAAGATAAACTCAAGAAGATCAAGATGGAAAAGGGTGACAACATTCCAAAGTATCTCACAAAGTTTGTCCAATGTCGGGATGAACTCAGGAGTGTGGGAATCACTGTTGCTGATGATGATTTGGTGAGCTTGGCTCTCTTGGGGCTTCCTAAGAGTTGGCACAGTTATGAAGACTCTGTCAATGGACGGGAAAAACTGCTGGATTGGGAACGACTGTGGTCGGATCTAGTGCAAGAGGAGTTCAAACAGAACACCAGAGATGGCTCTTCATCAAAGCATGATGATGAAGAGGATTTTGCTTTGGCTACCAATGCAAGGATAGGGAAGGGGAAGAAATTCCATTCAAAATCTGAGTCTAAAGAAAAGAAGCTGGATTTGTCCAAGGTGAAGTGTTTTGACTGTCACAAAAATGGGCATCTCGCTACTAACTGTCCGTAGAAGAAGAAGAACAAGAAGGTTGCTGGAGCTTCAACTGGTGAGGTCCTTGCCTCACAATTTGAACTTGACTTCTCCTTGATCGAATGCATGGTGTCAAGTTAATTGGGATCAGTGTGGTATTTAGATAGTGGCACTTCCTTCCACATGACGGGAGATAAGGAGCTTTTCAGTGACTTGGAGGAGAAATATCTCCAAATGCATATAGATATGGGCAAAGATGGACGATACAGTGCGACCAGCATTGGTACCATTACCTTTGAGAGGGAGTTAGGTAAACCATTTCAATTGAAATATGTTATGCATGTTCCATTTTTGAAGAAAAACTTGGTCTTAGTTGCAATGTTGGAGGACAAAGGCTATGAAATTGTTTCAACGATGGGAAAAATTTCCTGTGACATAAAACAACGAGTCAAGCCAAGAGGATAGGGATTCAAGTTAAATATCTCTACAAGATGGAGGTAGATGGCTACGTTGCCTTAATGGGCAAGGTGGAAAATGTGGTGAGCCGGGATGAGGGTGAATTATGGCATAGGCGATTGGGCCATCTTCTTCATGGAGCCTTGAAAGTCATGCATCAAATATATACTGGACTTCCAATGGTAACACTTGCTCAGTTAGATCAATTCAAGGGTTGCACCATGGGGAAGTATGTAAAGTCCACCTTTCATGAAAAGGAGAATCATGCTTCAGTGATCTTGGAGAGAGTTCACACAGACATGTGTGGACCATTCTCGGTTGCTTCAACAACAAAACATAAGTATTATATATTTTTGTTGATGAATTTTATCGAAAATGCTATATGTTCTTCATGCAGAAGAAGGATCAAACATTCTCAAAGTTCTGTGAG
This sequence comes from Pinus albicaulis, assembly GCA_034641835.2. Lineage (NCBI taxonomy): Eukaryota > Viridiplantae > Streptophyta > Pinopsida > Pinales > Pinaceae > Pinus > Pinus albicaulis. The sequence continues at coordinate 66,651 of JAXQQM020072628.1, read as the reverse complement.
TTTAAGGCATTGGTGGAGAAAGAGTCGGGGAAGTAAGTAAATGCTCTGAGGAGCGATAATGGTGGATAAAACATCTCTAACAAATTCAAAGACTTCTGCAACAAAGAAGGACTTCGAGAGAACTCATAGCGCCTCATAACCCACAACAAAATGGGGTCACAGAGAGGAAGAACGGAATGATCGTGGGTGCAACAAGAGCGATGTTTCATGATCAGGGCCTACCAATGCATTTGTGGGCAGAAGCATGCAACACTATGGTTTATGTGCAAAATCGTTGTCCTCATTGAGTACTTGGCATGAGTACACCTGAAGAAGCTTTCACTAGTAAGAAACCAGATGTTACTCACTTTAAGATGTTTGGCTCATCTGTTTATGTGCATGTGACTAAGAACGCCAAGAAGAGGCTGGATCCGACTGCTGAAGTTGGGATATTTGTGGGGTACACAGAAACACCCCATAATTATCGTGTGTATTTGCCTAACTATAAGATGACTGTTATGCGATGGGATATAAAATTTGATGAGGGGAAAGCCATGCGATTGTCACTTGAGAGGGAGCTGGACTTGCATGTGGACGAGGAACTATTGATTCCCAAAGATGAGTCTCTAGATGTGGATTAGCCACAGGAGTAGGTTCATGGAGTGGAGGAGTCCACTCACACATAGGCAAACATCAAAACTGGCAGAAGGCGTACCACAGAAGCTGATAGGTTGAGACTTGATGTTGCGCAGAATGTAGGAGCCCCTACTTCACAGCACAAACAAAGACAATCTCCTGAACAATTTACTGGATACATGGCTCTCATGAGAAAATGTATTGTGACTGAGTTATCTTCCTTTCAGGAAGTAGTGCAGGAGCCCACATGGGTAGATGCAATGGTGGATGAGTATGAATCCATTGTCAGAAACAATGCTTGGGAAATTGTTCCAAGGCCGGTTGATAAATCAGTGGTAGGTTCAAGATGGATCTACAAGGTAAAGCAAGTTGCTGATGGGAGTGTTGAGAAATACAAGGCCAGATTTGTGGCCTGGGGCTTCTCACAGATCGAGGGGATTGATTATGAAGAAACCTTTGCACTTGTCGCAGGGTATTCTTTTATATGAACCATCCTTGCTCTCTTAGTTCAAATGGGCTGGCACATTCGTCAGATGGATGTGAAGACTGCGTTTCTCAATGGGATCATTGAGGAAGAGGTGTACATAGAGAAACCTAAATGATTTGAGATCTTCAGTAGAGAGTCACATGTGTGTCGACTCAAAAGAGCATTGTATGGGCTCAAGCTAGCACCCCATGCTTTGTACACTCAGATAGACAGTTATTTCACCATACTGGGCTTCACCAAAAGTGAGGCGGATGCAAACCTATACCAAATTGTGGTGGAGGGTAAGCTTTTAATCATTTTTCTTTATGTTGATGATTTAATACTGACTGGTGATAAGCAGTTGATACACTTATGCAAGGAGGACCTTGCAAAGGAGTTAGAGATGAAGGATATGGGCGTCCTTCATTATTTCGTTGGATTGGAAATATGGCAGCGAGATGGTTAACTTTTTGTGTCTCAAGACAAGTACGCGAGGGAGATACTGGGTAAGTTTCACATGGAGGGTTGCAAACCCATGGATACTCCTATTCCAGGAAACTGGAGGAAATAGGACGCTACATCTGGAGAGGTAGTGGATGCTACTGTCTATCGACAGTTAGTGGGTTCACTAGTGTATTTAGTGAACACGAGACTAGACATATGCTATGCGGTTAACTGACTAAGTCAAGCAATGGTTAAGCCTACCAATCTCTTTTGGAAGGTAGGCAAGCATGTCCTGAGATACCTGAGAGGCACATCTGAGTATGGCTTATGGTACAGACAGACGAATGAGGTGAAGTTGCATGACTTCACGGCTGCTGATTGGGTGGTAGCCCAACAGACAAAAAGAGCACATCAAGGGGGATCTTTAGTATCGGATATACAGTTTTTTTTTGGTACAACAGGAAGCAGAGATCCGTGGCACTCAATTCAGCGGAAGTGGAATACATGGCAACAAGTCAAGCTGCACGTGAGGCTATTTGGATGAGAAAGATCTTGGTTGGTTTGTTTGGTTATCATTTAGATCCAACATTGATTCATTGTGATAATCAGAGTTGCATTAAACTCTTGATTAATCTTGTGTTTCATGATAGATCTAAGCATATAGAAATATGGTATCATCATATCAGAGATTGTGTGCAACGAAAGGTCATGTTGCTTCAGTGCATTCCTACGGAAGATCAGGATGAAGATATTCTGATGAAGGCGCTCACCAGGAGAAATTCGAATACCATAGAGACAAGATCGGGATGAAGGATAATCCCTTTCTTGTTGAGAGGGAGTGTTCAGATTCAACAAGAAGATCGTAGTGGAAATTATGCACCTACACTAGGATGGAGCCTCGGGCTATTTTTAGGTGGAAGAATATTTTTAGAATGCATGATAAAATTATATTTGTAGATGATGTTCTATTTTTAGATGTATGTGCGAGTTTTATTTATAGATCACATGTCTATTTATAGATGCATGTCGACTATTATTATCCCTTAACAATAGTTGGACAATAAACATTAATCTATTCTTAATGAGTACTTGGAAATAGTTAACTGAAGTGGCAAATCAAATAGCTATAGGAAATTCGAGTTCAAAGGTTAGTTGGTGGGACATGCAAGTGGACTTAGTTGTAACTGAGTGATTTGAAGTTGTAACAGAGTTGGATGTGTAGCTATGTGAGTTGTAAAGTAGTTTAACTCAGTTAAGTGAGTTAAACTCAGTTGTGCTAGTTGTAACTGAAGATACACTAATGAGAGATTAGTGAATTAATTATTAATTAATTCACAATCAGTGATCTCACATGCAACTGAAGATCTACTACTGTTAACTACATGCATGTCAGATATAGTGGAGACCCAGTTGAGATGTAGGTGAAAGGGACAGTTTGATTATCAGTTGTGACATTAGTGGGTGCACTAATGCAACCACACACACATTGGATGTGCCCATGAGGATTACGCAGTCAAGGCAAGTAGGATTCCATTCATTTGGGGATTGCTATCAACTGGGATTGCGCAGTGTAGGCAGGCTATCTAGAGGCAGTAAATTGACACATGGATTTTGAAATTTTTGTATGACAGTGTGAGATGATTGTATATTGTACTGAGAGCTCTTGGATTAGATTTTTGTATGATATTTTTTCATGATCCATGATATATACATAATATATGATAGTGTGGTTTTTAGCTTTATGCTTTCCCGGTAAAAACATCTGTGTTATGTGTGATTGATCTTTCTTCTTGATATTGCAATTGGTGATCATGTTTTAAATTCCGCAAGATTTTTGTAGAAGTGATTCTGTATTTAACAATGGCATATAATTGTTAGATCAGGAGAATCCAAGAAATACATAATTTGTATTAAAATTTCTATAGATTGAACTGACTTTGTAATATGCTAAAACAAAATACTTGAATCTATTTTACAAATTGTGGAAACCATTTCAATCGCACAATTACATGAACAATAAAGAGAAATAATTTAAATCGCACAACACAAATATGTATATGAGGGAAGTCTTAGCTAAAAACCATGCTATCTATATATTGTGTAAAGTTAAGAATATGAAACAATAAAATGCTTCTCTCAGGCTTGAGAGCTCTCTGCACTATCTTTGATTGTTTCACTGTGATATAGGCAAGATTGGTCCAATACTTAACCAATTCCTTGCCCCTGTCTGACCAGCCTTGCTCACGCATTCCTGAGGGAATTGAGCCCCTATTAATTAGGAAATTCCAACTAATTGATTACTCAATACATCCAAGGCATCTTGATGACCTCATGCATGACGTGTACATTTTCATAATTATACAACTAATAGTTTACTTCCCTTTAACTCCAATATTAACTAGGTATTCCTTAAAATTGACATGCAAAAGCTATTTAGAGTAAATTACAGTTATCTGATTGATCACTGAATGTGAATTAAATCATATTTAATTCACTCGACCTCTCACTAGCTCAACGATCAATTAGAACTAGTTAAACTGATTTTAACTCAAATAATCAAGTTAAACAATTACAATTCAAAATAAACTGCAACTCGACCCCCTAAAACTTAGAGTGAACTCTACATGCCTCTAGTTTGACCCCCAACTCGAATAGGCTGAGCTAACTAAGCCTTCCCAAATCAATTAACTCGTACAAGTTGTCATGTGATGTGGAATTACAATTTCCTTGTAATTTAATTAAGGGAAAATTAAATTATAAGCCTCTTCTTGTTGCTAATTTCAACACATTTGAAACCTAATTCCTCTCCAATATTTATGGTCCTACTTCACCTTGATACCCTTCAACAACTCAAAGTCCTAATAAATGATCATTTATGTATTTTCGAAGGAGACTTCAACATCATCAAGTCACTCTAAAGAAAGAAGGGAGCATAAGAAGATTAGATGCAAAAACACAACTATTTGAAGACCTTATGTCTACCATTCATATAGAAGATTTGATACTATAAATGGTACCTTCACCTAGAACAACAAGAGGGGATGCTCCCAAAAATTTCCTCTAGATTGGACCAATTCTTAATTTAAAAAATTATCATGACAAGGGACATTTTTATAGAGGCCTCTATCGTCCCCTGTAGGGGCTCGTATCATTGGCCCATCAATCTAGAACTTATTATCCAATCTAGTCCTAAAAAATGACATTTTAAATTTGAAAGGGTCAGGCTATCCCACCTATAATTTCAGGAGAAACTCCAAGAATGGTGGGTCGAGGTAGATATTGTAAAAGGCCATGTTATCAAAAAATTGCAAAAAAAACTCAAATATATTAAAAGTTGGCCAAAAAAATGGAACAAGGATAATTTAACAACAATATCCAAGCAAAGAAATAGCTCAAATTTATAATGGAAACAATTCAATTGGACAAGAAAACAACAATCTGAGGAATGAAACCAATCTGCAGAAGAAAAGACCAATTATGCTAGAATTTTTTTTATTTTTTTATTTTATTTTATTTTATTTTTTATTTTTTTGCTGCGTGACCTAGCTACGCCGCCATCGCCCTTGCGCTACTGCCCCTGCTCCTGCTGTTCCTGTTACGTCCTGCATCGCGTCCTGTTGTGCCTGCTGCTTCCTGCTCGCGCCCTGCTGTGCCGTGTCCTCCTACTGTGTCCTGTCCTCCTTTCCCCCTGCTCCTCCCTCTGGGTCTCTCTGTTCCGCTCGATCGGCCTCCCTCGCCGGCTTTGCTGGGTCCCGCTCCTTTGCTGCGGGGCCTCTTCCTGCAGGTTCTGTCCGGTTCTTTCCTGCTTCTCTTCGGCTCTGAGATGATATGTCTTCCGTTTTTGCTTTGTGCAGCTTGGGAGTGTTGCTGCTGATTTGCTCTTCACGGCCATGGAGAACCAGGGCTCGCCCCTCGGTCCTTCACTTTCTTTTCCCCCTGATGTTGAAGCTGCTTTCTCCTCTTTGTTAGCTTCGTTGCCCAAGAAGAAGAAGTCTGAAGCTGCCAAGTTTGTCAAAAAACTTGCTGATGTTCCTGAGGTCATCCTTCCTCCTGAGGGCCCGATCCAGGTCGCTTTGTCCCTGGTGGATCGTGTCCTGGTGGGTCAGTTCACGGGCCTTTGGCCCTCGCCAAAATCAACGGAAAATTGGGTTGTTAAGAACTGGATCCCGCTGATCAAGAACAAAGTCACTTCATATTTCCTGGGAAGAGGCTACTTCCTGTTTGAGTTCAACTCTAAGGAGGACAAAGACTTGATACTCAGGAATGGGCCCTATTTCATGGGCCCTCAGGGTCTCTACCTCAATAAATGGACCCCAGACTTCGATTCGGCCGTGGATGTCCCGACAGCAGTCTTTGTCTGGGTTCAACTCCCAAATCTTCCAGTGCATTGTTGGAACTGGGATTCCCTCAAGCACATAGGCAACACGTTGGGAAAGTTCATTGACAGAGTAAACAACAACGATCAATATGATTGCGCCCGAATATGTTTCAAGGTGGACTTAGAAGTGGGGCTTCCGGAGGCTATCAAAATAAAGTTTGGCAGTTGGACGCATGTGCAAGTGCTGGACTATGAGCAGCTCCCTTTCAAATGCCGTAAATGTCACATCTACGGTCATTTTGCAAGAGGGTGTCCGACCAAAGGGGAGGCAGAGAAAGGAAAGGAAGATGGTTGGAATCAAGTTAAGCGGTCAAAGACCTCACACAAGAAATCTGGGGCCCCAAATGGCCAAGGCCCCCAGCCTGCCTCCGCCCAAAATGTCCCTCAGCCAACAAGTCAAAAAAACAGGTATGAGTTCTTAAGCTTTGAAGAAGAGGTTCCTCAGGAAGAGGATAGGCAAGATAAACCCTCAAAAAAATGGCCTCAGCAGGATCAAGACCTGAAGAAAGTGCCACAGCAAGAAACAAGGAAAAGCAGATAGAAGCCTCCGAGGAGGAACATGATTCGGAAGAGTCAGAGGAGGAAGGAGAAATAGGAGATACGCAGACATCGGTCAGAAGATCAGCAAGGGGCCGCAAATCTGCCAGAGAAAAGAGAGAACAGGAAACTTACAAAGACAAACTTCAGGGTTGTCAGCCCACTCTGGAAAAACTCCTAGGCAAAAATCCGAAGATATCTAAAAATCAAGCACAGGGCTCCAAGGGAGCCCATCATCATAAAAATAAATGATGAAGATCGTCTCCTGGAATTGCAGAGGAATGGGGAGTAAAGTGAAAGAAGAAGCAATGAGAAGTCTTATTAGAAGAGAAGCTCCAGATATTCTTCTGATCCAGGAGACCAAAATGGAGGGCAATGAATTCCTCCAAACCAGTAAAAAATTTTGGAATGGAAGCAAAGGCCAAGCAGTTTCAGCACGGGGAGCCTCTGGGGGGCTGGGCTCTCTCTGGAATCCTCTCAAGTATAGGTTGGTCTCTGAGACACTCAATACCCACTGGTTGTTTTTGAAGCTTCAACCTGTGGACTCGAGGGAGACTTTCTGCCTTTTTAATGTCTATGTCCCAACAAATATAGGGGAGAAAAGGGAGTGTTGGGACTCCGTCAGACATCTGTTGGAGTCAGAGAACTTGGAAAACATCATTATTGCGGGTGATCTAAATCTCACTCTGCGCATGGAGGAAAAGCGTGGAGGCACAATTGTAAGGGACCCAGCAAGGGAGTGGGTGGAGGATCTCATGCAGGACTGGGATCTGCTCGATATCCCCTCAGAAAATGGTAAGTATACCTGGTCCAATAAAATAATAGGCCCCGGTCACATTGCTGCTAGACTTGATAGATGTTTGGTGCAGAGTTCTTTTCTTTTGTTGGGCTTAGAATCCAAATTGCATATCCTCCCTTGCAGTGTTTCAGATCATAAGCCTATTATGCTTGAGATGTTGGATCACATGGATCTTGGTCCCATACCTTTCAGATTCAATCCTCTTTGGGTCAAGGATCCTGAGTTCCTGAATTTAGTTCAGGACGGCTGGAAAGTGCCAGTGAAGGGTTCTCCTTTCTTCATCTGGGAAGAAAAACTTAGAAGACTGAAAGATGTTCTTAAATCATGGGCCAAATCTCTCCCCTCCCCTACACAAGAGAGAAAGCAGGCCCAAGACAGACTTGCTCAGCATCACGCTCAAAATGATGATGTAGAAATCACTAAAGAAGTACTAGATAAGGAAGCCGAGCTTCAGCAAACCTTTCATAAAGCCTGCCTTTCGGAGGAAGAGCATTGGAGACAAAAATCTAGGAGTTTATGGCTTAAAGCGGGAGAGAGAAACTCCGCCTTATTTCATAAACAATCTCAAGCTAGAAAGAGCTTCAATTCTATTGCAGAAATCAAAGAAGGAAACTCGACTCACAAAGACTTTGGGAGCATAAAGAGAGCAGCTTTCAACCACTTTAAAAATCTGTACAGAGAAGAGGGAGTGACTGACCCAAAATCTAAATTTTTAGAGGCGGTTCCTTATAAGATCTCCCCTCTAATGAATCAGCATCTAGAAGCTAAGATATCTATAAAAGAAATAAAAGATGCTCTCTTCGACATGGAGCCCGACAAAGCCCCAGGCCCAGATGGCTTCACTGCAAGATTCCTTCAAACCTGTTGGCCAATTGTGGAGAAAGACCTCTACAAAATGATCTTGAAACCTCAAAATTGCCAGAAAATAGGGGGCAACACTAATTCTGCCTTCCTTGCCCTCATACCCAAGGAAAAGGGCGCTAAATATTTTAATCAGTTCCGCCCCATCTCTCTTTGTAATATTGGATATAAAATCATCACAAAGGTGATTGCAAATATGCTAAAAGGCATCCTCCCTGTCATCATTCCAGAAAATCAAGGCGGGTTTGTTCAGGGGAGACAACTTGCTGACAATTTCATTCTTGTGCAAGAGGCGATCCATTAGAGCCAACTTCGCAAAGAGAAAGGTATGGTAATTAAACTAGACTTGGCAAATGCTTTTGATCGTGTCAGACTCAGTTTTCTTTGGGAAGTCCTACATAAATTTGGCTTTGGAATGGGCTTTATAAATTGGATCCGCGCTTGTATTATCGATCCCTGGATCTCTCCTTTGGTGAACGGGAGAGCAGCTGGCTTTTTCAAAGCTTCTAGAGGGCTTAGGCAGGGCTGCCCCCTCTCTCTGCTTCTCTTTGTCCTCCATGTTTCTGTCCTGAGCTTCTATCTTGAACAGAAATTGGTTGATCAAGAGATCCTGGGGCTCAACATAGCCAGAGGGGTTAAAAATGTTAATCATACTTTGTTTGCTGATGATACCCTCTTGTTAGGGGCTGCCTCTGTCAGATCAGCCTTAATGTTCAAGGAGGTTCTGGATGATTACAGCGAAGCTACAGGCAGCAGTTTGAACAAAAGTAAATGCAAAGTTTTTTGTTTGAATATCTCTGCCTCCATTCTTTCGGCCATCACCAGAATCCTTGGCTTTTCTGCCTCCCTCAGTTGGACCTCTTTTACCTATCTGGGCCTTCCTATCTTCCGAAAACTAGCTTACATCAGAGATTGGATTCCTCTTCTGGATAAATTCAAGGCTAAAATTCAAGCATGGGGATTCTCATGGTTAAATCTTTCCGACAAAACTGTCCTCATCAAATCTGTTCTCAGTAGTCTCCGCATTTTTCAATTCTCTGTAATCCTTGCTCCCATTGGCATCATCAAAAAAATGGAACCCTTCATCCGCAAATTCTTCTGGAAAGGCGGCAAACACAATGACAGGAAAATCCCCTTGGTAAGTTGGGAGAAAATCTGTAAGCCTCAGAATGAAGGAGGCCTAAACTTTAAAGATATCAGCCTCCAAAACACAGCCATGGGAGCCAAGATTTTCTGGAGAATCATTGGTCCACACCCAGGGTGGGCGCAAAGAGCTTTATGGAGGAAGTATTTCATGGGGAAACAGAAAAGATGCCTGGAAACCTCTTTGCCCACCTCAGGTTCTCAACTGATCAAACTCTGTCTCAAAGCAGCTCCTTTAATCAGAGACAGAGCGTATTGGATTCCTGGCAATGGCAAAGAAATCAAAATATGGGACGACTGCATCATGATGCATCCCCCATTATCGAGCTATAGTTCTCTGCAAGCGCTGCGACCGTGGCTAGACAGAGCTGGTTGTGTTTCTCTATTGGACATTTCGCTGTGGGCTGGCAGCAACTGGCTACAATGGAGACTCCCGCCTGTTCCTCCAGAGCTGATTCAAGAACGCGGCCTCCTTCTCACTCTGCTGCATGGCAAGGCGCCTTTGCGCGCTGGTAAGAAGGACGCCCGCGGTTGGGGAGCCGCCCCAGGGTTATATACTGTTGCACAGGGGTATAAAAGCCTCCAAGATCGTCCACACGTCCCTCCCGACCCTGCTGTGTGGAAGGGGCTCTGGACTTACAAAACCATGCCAAAAGTTGACTCATTCTGCTGGCTGTTATGCCACAAAGGAATTTTAACAGAAGACAGATTGAAGAAGAAAGGGTTCCAAGGTCCCTCACGATGCCACTTGTGTTGTGATAGTGAAGAGAACGCCCAACACATTATCTTGGAGTGCAAATTCTCAAAATAAATCTGGCAGAACCTCTTGAGCCATTGGAAAACAGAATTCATCTTACCAACGTCTATCCCTGACTTATTTGCAAACTGGCGAAACTTCTACCCAGAAACGCTCCCAAAAAACGAAAGTTTTAAAGCTGCTTGGCTCTCCTTGCCGAAATTTATCTGCTGGAAAATCTGGCTGGAGAGAAACAGAAGAGTCTTCAGAGATGAAAGCTTAAATCCGCAGTTCACCATCATCAAAATAAAAAGTCTTTGGAAAGAAAGTCTGGGGGAGCATTTGTCGGACTTGAACCTAAGTCAGCAAGACCTAGACTGGGGTGCTTCGTTGGATCTCCAATTCTCTGGAGAAACAAGGCCTCACAAGGATACAAAAGAGTGGCAATTCAGAGGGAAGGAGAATGATCTATCTGATTGGCTCATCAGGCAATCCAGATACTCTTTGTTCTTTGACGGGGCAACGAAAGGCAATCCCGGATTGGCTGGGGCAGGAGGAGTTATAAAGAATAAGGAGGGCATAATTGTGACTAATTTCTCTTGTGATTTAGGTAATTCCACCAGCATTCAAGCAGAAGCCTTGGCTCTTCTTCAAGGTCTCAAGCAAGCTAAGGCCTTTGGCCTTTTAGAGGTTAATATTATAGGAGATTCTCAGTCCATTATTAAAGTTTTATTGGAGGATTCTTCTCCTGCAGATCTTAGATTGGAAAGAGTGATTTCAAGAATCAAAATTCTGGTGAAATATTTTCAGACTACAAAATTCCTTCATGTATTGAGGGGGAACAATAAAGATGCTGATCTGGAAGCCAACAGGGCGGTGCCACTTCCCGCTGGCTCTCTCTTGAAAGACGATATTGTGGAGTGGGACTCCATCCCTTAATTTAGAGTTATGTTTTACTGCATTATTTTGAAACAGTTTGTTTGTACATTTAAGATAGGAAAATTAACGGAGATAGATTCTCTAGTCTCGAGTAAAAAACGCAGATCTCCAAATTTTGGGGCCTATGATCAGTTAGTCGAAGTAAGTTCAAGGGCTATGCCCAATCTATTGTAACCGGTGAAAAGCATTTTGGCCAATATCTAATATAAATCCATATCCGTTTCTGTAAAAAAAAAACCAATTCAATTGGAAGCCATTCAAAATGGAAAATCAAGCCATTATCTAGGAAGTAGCCCAAATTATAGTCTAGTTGGTGGAACATTGAAAGAAGGAGGAGATGCAATGGAAGAAAAAGTCTAGGATCATGTGACTAAGAGAGGGAGAAAAAATGCAACCTTCTTCCATAAATCCGTGTTGCAGCATATGCATCATAATCACATAGCCTCCCTAAAGACATCATACGATACAAAACTTTATGATCATAAAGAAATGGAGGTTGCGCTCATCTACTTTTACAATAACCTCTTCATAGAACCAACACCAAACATAAATATTTCCATCCAACACATCGTTCATCATATTATGTCTCTTGTCACTAGAGAATAAAAGAAAGCTCTAATGTGAAAGACCGCCAAAGAAGAGGTGGAAGTGGTAGTTAAAACAATGTATAAGAATAGAGTGCATAACCCTGACATATTCACCACAAATTTCTTTGAAGCTTGTTGGACACATGTGGGAGAGGTTCTCTGGCAATCAATGGATGAATCCAAGAGAATTCTTTCTATCCTTCCATTCGTAGATGTTATTTTCATCACATTAATGATTAAAAAAGATAATTTGGAAGACCCTAATGGTTTCTAGCCAGGAGCCCTTTGCAATGTGGTCTATAAAATCATCACTAAGGTCCCAACCACCTCAAGCCAATCCTTCCCTATATGATCTCCCCTGAGAAAATAGTGTTTGTGGAGGGTCGTTAAACAATGGATGGGATCATGGTCATTCATGAGGTTTTACACTCTTTGAAATAATCCAAGAAACCATCCATGTTCCTCAAGCTCAAACTCTATAAGGCCTTTGACAAGCTAAATTGGTCCTATCCCTTCCAAATCCTTTCATCTTTCAGTTTCAGTCGTGAGTGGATCTCTTAGATCCATAACCTTATGCACTCCACTATTTTTTTCCATTCTCCTCAATGACTCACCTCCAAACCCTTTTCCCCAATGCATGGCATTCGAAAAGGGGACCCCCTCGTTGGTAATGTTGGCATTAATGTAAAAATGGATATGAAAGATTGACATTGATATTGAATACTCAAGGTTGATTTTGGTAATGAAGATGCAAGGTTGATTTCAGTAATGAAGATGCAAGCTTGATCCAAGGCTGATTAAAGTGATATATAAGGTTGATCCAATGAGGGTTGATTACTGTAGATTGAAAGGTTGATCTAATGAGGGTTTATTACTATATATTGAAAAGATATTTATGGTGGTGTGTGAGGCTAATCAGACTAGTAATATTATGTCTTCAAAATAAATTTGTTGGTTGTTTTATAATCAAAGTAAATTGTTTATTGTATTACAAAAAAAATAAATATATGGCACATGAGAACTTGAGAACAAGGTTTGGAAAACTTTATATTTCCATTGAATATTATTAGTTTACAAAATGTTGAGTTTACACATGCAAGAAGGCACTATATAGTGCAATAATATGTGTTGGATGTACATTTCTAAGCCATATAGTGCAATCATTAAAGTTTTTTTTAATATTACAAAGTCCATTTGTCTTAACATGGTCTTCAACTTCGGAAACGAAGAGGTATACCACAAAAAGCCTTGGAATACAAAGAGGCAACCTTTCACTTTGTATTACTGCATGGAATACAAACATTCAACAAGCCTTGTATATAAAAAATGCATTTTTGAATGATAAAGAACTGCTAGAGAATTGAATTTTGTGAGAAAAAAGTTCATGAGTTGCTTGGTAAGGAGAGGAAGAAAAAGAGGAGCAGAGGTGAAGGAAAATCGAGGAATAGAAACAGAGAAGATAAGCAACTCAACAAGGGATAAAAACAAAATTAAGAATAGAAACAAAGACTAGGAAACTAGGAAGTTGAATTTGTAATTTTTTTAGGGGATTGTTTTCTCCTTTGAGATAGTAGCCTGAAAAAGAGTAGGTTGAAGCCTATAGAAGAGGAAGTAGGGGCTTCCTATCAAGTTGTACCTTGCGAAATGAATTAGAGGTAGAAGCCTCCAATAGGTACAAAACTATATAAAATTTGATGTAAAAGAGGGAGTAGGAGCTTACATTCAATTCACTTCAACCAAAAATTCATGGTTTTTCACTTTGTGGGTTTCCACTTATATCTGGTGTCTACATGCGTTGAATGTTTTGTTTGTATGTATGCTTTTGAAATTATTGTTGAATATTGAACACATATACAACTCTGCTAATTGCTAAAGAAACTATTAAAAGTTGTTAAAATAATTTGAATTTGGTCATTTAAAAGACACAATTATTGATTCACCCCCCTGAGTAATTGCTAAGTATTCATCAATTGGTATCAATGTAGGTTCCTTCTTTATCACCCTAACAAATGGAAGGATGATATAGTGCATAATAATGGCTAGTCAAGAAGGATGTTCAACAAATAAAACACCTTTTTTCAATGGTACTAATTATACCTTCTAGAAATAAGGATGAAGACATATCTAATGTCACTTGGTGTAGATGTTTGGGTTGCAATGGAGAGTGGTTATGAAGAGCCACCTATGATAGGTAACAAAGAAGACAAGCTTGGTTTTACATTCAATGCAAAAACCATGAATGCCATCCTTTGTGGGATAACTAAATTAGAATTTATAAAAGTTATGCACTCTAAGAATGCCAAAGAAATGTGGGATAAACTGAAAAGTATTCATGAAGGTGATGGTGGTGTATGCAGACAACATGAACAAGCTACATTGAGATCAGAAAGAACATAGACAAAAATACACAAAGAGAAACATATATTGGGAAGGGAAATCCAATCCAACATGATTGATATAGTTGGAGTGGTTGTACCCGCTCACAACCAACCTTCATTCATATTTACCAAAAGTTACTAACATATACATATACATGATGAAAACATGGGTCTAAATACCCTTACAACATCTCCGCCACTCTCAATGTCTTGTTCGTCCCGAGCAAGGATGAAAAATGTCTTGAACCACTACTCTCTGCAGAAGTATCCTTACTGTGCATCGACCATGCATATCGGTTTGCATAGGTAACTCAGTTGCAACAACCACCAGCTGGATAGGAGGATGCATGTATACAAGGTTTACTGTGATTGCTTCATGTCCGATGGCCACTTCTCGTAGATGTCCATTGTTCACATCCTATGCAATCTTCTCAATCATTTGGACCGCAACTTCAACCAGGAACCGTCGACAACTCCTCTCTAGTCCAGGGACGTCCTCCTCGCTTTCTCTATGGACGAGTCAAACGTTGGATTTTCATTCCTAGGAGTCCTTCATTTAACAAAGATAAGTGGTCATATGTCAGATCAACCATTCTGCATTTTCCTCTGTCGTAGTCCAACAACAAGTCTACAATCTTCATACACAAGGGAATTAAACAATATGGCAAATTGTTGTCACCATATTTAACGTTTAGTTTTTTTTTTTTGGTATGTTCTGCATGCATAATACCTTGTTCTTGCTTCATCTTATATTATGGTGCTACAAATATATGTTGTTTCCTATATTTTGAAAATTACATGAAGGATCAATAACTCATTGATATTGTAGCTAACAATTTTTACAATTATTTTCAACTAGATGTTTTGACTCTAACCTTCACATAATTTATTTATTTTTAATTATTTTAGAATAAGAATCCTTTGAATTTTAATATGAAAAAGTGTATGACATTCAATTTAATAAATTTACAAATATGCTTCATAAATTTGCATCTACAATTGAAAAAAAAAATATAATACATCAGGAATGCGTCCAAAATTATAGTCGACTTCACCAATCAATGGTATAATGCCTTTGTTTCAATTGGATTGAATGGAATTATTCTAGACTTGTGTTACCCTATCTCGGAGCCTTAGCCAATAATATAGTCAATTTTCTTGTCGACTAAATAATTAAAATGAACCAATCGAATAGGCCAACATTTTTTTTTTCAAAAGAAAATAATCACTTTATTTTTATTAAGAACAAAAAAAGAGTACATTTTTCGATAACGTTAGGACCTTCCTCTTGAAAATTTCATCTTTTTACAATTGTTTGTCAAGTTTTTTATGAATAAAACAACCTCTAAGAGTGTAAGTCCCAAATGGAGAGATGTTTGCATTACAGTGCACCCATAATAGTCGACAAAAATAAAGGAAATATGGATTCACAGTGCAATATTTCCATCTACTGTCAGAGTTATAACAAAGAAACAAAATATAAAAACAAACTTCCATCTTCCCATTGGAGTATCAATGGCTTAGTTTTGGAAGAAACCTATAGAAACCCACAAGCTCTGGTCATGTGATGCATATTCAATTTTGTTTGGATCTGTGGTGAGATCTCTTTTGGATAGAATGTTAGCAATCTGGTTTTTCTCTTGGTAGATGTGCCCATAGTCAATATGCATAAATGCTTTCTCCAATTCCCAATTTCTACATATCCAATTTGTCAGAGAGGGAGAGTGGAAAATAGTTTGTAGTTTCACCTACTCAATAATCCATTTAGCGTCCCCAATTATGCAAATGTCTCGTATACCCAACCGACAAGCACATGAAAGGGTGCCCCAAAGGGCCTATAGTTCTGCTCAGATTTTGGTACCAACACTGCCATGCCACCAAAAGTGATAATATTTACCTGATACCAATGTGATCAAAATGCCACAACCACACTGTTCAGATTGGCAATCTCCGTCAAAATAGACCATTAGGGATACTAATCCCAAATCTTGAAAAGTGATGCTTCGACACAGTTTCATCTTGACAGAGGTGTCATATTCTACAAAATGAGCAATTGGAGACCACATTCCTCAAAGTGGCGATATTATTCTCAAAGATTTGAGAGTTGCATCCTAGCCAAATAGACCAAATGATGAATAATGCAAATAGACTGTATGTGGGTCGGTAGGAGAACCAATGTAACAGGCGACTATTAAGTGTGTCATTTTGTGGCGGGTATTCGAGTTGCAAGTAGCCCATGGCACCCTTCCAGAAATCATTTTCAAATGGGCAACAATGTAGCAAATGATCGACGGTCTCCTCATCCTTTTTGCAGAGAGGGCAGAGGCCTCGCCCACTGAATCCTCTTTTAATGAGGTTTCTCCAGGTAAGTATTCGATTGCAAGTAGCTAGCCAGCCGGAAAAAATGAATTTTGTAGGGATATTCCAATCCCAAGAAGCCTGATACCAATTACATGGAGTAAGTCCTGGATCGTTCAGTGGAAAAGAGTGATAGATGCCTTGTACAATTGGTTGCCCCTTCTTCAATCTACCCTCCCAACTCATCAAATCTTCACATTCGCTCAGAAGTATACCTGATGTCGAGAGGTTAATTTTGTATTGTTCCCATTCTATAGCAATATCACTCATGAGACTCAGTTTAGTAGCTAATTTCCAAAGATTTCCAAACTTTGAAATCGATGGGTGGACAGAAAACCGATTTAGAGTTTTGATGCCACAACCATGTAATGTATGCAGTAGAGGGACCGAGAGAGTGTGGTTCCCGGTAAAACGCATAATGGAACCTAGGGAAATTTGAATATTATGTCTGCAGCCGACTTTCCATCGCATAAATGGAAGCATCCAATGAAGATTATTCCTCATACACCACCATATGTTTGAATATGGTTTGCGATTACATGCACCTGCATGGATCCAATTAAGAGATCATCATCCCAGACATGTATTTGGTCCTGATAATTTATGACCAAATGTCGATGGAATTCATGGCACTCCAAATGCTCTTAATCATCAGGGCTAAATTAAACTTATGAATATTAAGAATTCCCCAACCACCGCCCTTGATCTGCCTGGATATATTGATCCATTTGACCAAATGGATATTTTTAACTCCAAGAGTGCCATACCACAAGACTCTGGCCATGATGGCCTCAATTTTGTGAATCACTTGCATGGGAAGCTGATTGAGATGCATCTAGTACACAACCATATTCTAAAAGACAACTTTAATGAGAGTGAGTCAACCTCCCATCGAAATCCAACGATATTTCCATCCACAGAGTCGGTGAGAGAAGTGATCGATCAACCAATCCCATTCAATGATAAAATAGATTAATGGTTTGATCTAATATCCTAGATAAGCAAAGTCGAGAGAGATATCATAGCTTTCAATCATAAGAGATTACATATATCACGAATAACATCCAAATCACTGTCGCCATGGAGTAGAATGGATTTGGCACTATTCATAAAAAGTCCTGAGGAAGAGCTGAATAATATCATAATCTTATGGAGAAATATCCATTCTGGCCTACTTACTGGACCCCCGAAAAGAAGATCATCCACAAACATTATATGAGAAATTTTACACTGTTCGGAGTAGGCAATGCCCTAAATATGACCCATATTCCTTTCCACCTGTAACATGTGACTAAAACAGTCCATGACCAAGAGGAAGAGAGGGGTGGGGCGAAAGGGCGCAACCTTGTCTCAAACCTCTAAATACCCGAAATAATTTTGTGGGCATATCATTTATGATTACCACGAAATTGGTTGAAGATAGACAAGCCATGATCCAATGATAGAAAAGGGGGCTTAATCCGAATTTGATGAGCATCAATCTAATAAAATCCCAATCCACACAATCGAAGGCCTTTTGCAGGTCGATCTTGAGGACACAGGTGTTGTGTTGATGAGTTTGTATAGAGTGGGCCAGTTCGTGAGTAATGCCAATGGCTTCCAGTATAAGCCTGCCATCCAAGAAGCCAAATTATTCCAGGGTGATATGTTGGGACATAACCCCTTTCAACCAGTGAGAAATAAGCTTTGATATCATCTTATATAATGATTTGCATAAGGAAATAGGGCGAGAATTAACAAAAGAGTGGGGGGATAATTTTTTGGATATGAGAGCAATGAATGTAGCATTTATTTCCCCTGTAATGGTGCCTAGAATGCGTGCCTCCTCCATAACAGCCAATAATTCCGTCGACATTGATTCATAGAAGTGCAAGTACAGTTCAATACCCCAGTCGTCTGCTCCTGGGCTTTTGTCTTTGGGAAAACCATTCAATACCTCTAATAGCTCTTCCTTGTTAACCGATCTATCCATCATTTCATTGTCCTCTCTTGTGAAGATGTTGGGTAATGTTTCCAAGCATTGTAATTGAGTTGGGAAATTCAAATGTTGTTCTTTATATGAGTTGCTAAAATTATTTACTGCCTCCTCTTTGATGCTGACTTGATTATCTATGAGTAATCCTTCTCTGTTGTGTATATTGTGAATAACATTCGCCTGTTTTATGAGGTTGGCATGTAAGTGGAAGAACTTGGAATTGTGTTATCCCAATGACACCCAAATTTCACGACTTTTTAGTCGGAGAGCTGCCTCCTGTGAGAGAAGAATATCCTATTTCTTGCCTTCAATTTCCTGAATTTGTTGGTTGTATAGATCCGAGAAGTAGAGAGGATCTGTCGAGTAAATGAGACGATGAAGATTGTGCTCTAACTTGACAAGTTGGATTATCTCCATTGTGCGTTGTTCTCGGGTCCATCATTTCACCTCCGTTTTGAGTTAAGAAAGTTTCTTATGTAAGAATTGCATACAACCCATTGTGGGAAGGGGCAATTATGAGGACCAAAATCTTTGAACCAAATCATTAAAATCTGGAGAGAGGAGCTAATGAGAGTTGAACTTGAAAGGATATGTGCGTTGATTTCCAGTTGATGTCCGACAATCTGATAGGTATTTGATCGGAGAAATATGGGGGCATAATAGAAGAAGTGAGGTCCACCAGTTCATTACATAATGTCTGACTGATGATGAAGCGATCCAGGTGCTTGGAGATACCCAAAGTGTCGATCCGGTCATTCCTCCAGGTGGGTGCCAAAGGGTTAGGTGCAATATCTAATAGAGCATGAGTATCCAATAATTCCAGAAAATATCGAGTAATATTATTGAGACGTGCAGAGACTCCCCAAATATCTCTTGGTCCGAGAGTGAAGATAAGATCACCTGCAATGATGAGATAAGGGATATCCAGTAGACCGGAAGAGGAAATATTGTCCCAAAAAATCCTTCTGTTGGAATATGGCGCATATGAATTTAAAATGAAGATGCGTCGGTTGGAGCCAGGTAGTAGGCCAAATAGGATCATTCCAACATTAGAAGTGTAAATCTTCCTAGTGATCAGACGGGGGTGCCAGATGGCCCCAATTCTGCCAAAAATTCCCGCAGCATCGGTGGCACACGCGAGCCAATCTGGGAAAAGAGTTATAAGGAAGTCGATGGTAATCTCCCGAGAAGCCATGGTTTCTTGAATGAGGATGAGGGTGGGGCAATCAATCAGTATAAGGCCGCTGAGGGAGGTGAGTATGTGGGGAGCTCCCAATCCCCTAGTATTGAGGGAAAGAAAATTCATGGGGGATCCTCGACGTCCCGGGTGAGTGCTCTGAGGTCCAAAGTGAGAAAGCAGGGGTTGGAAGGGGGGGGGGGGGAAGTGAGTCGATGGCTGGGGGAATATCACCGACAGGTGAGTACGACACATCCTGTTGACTACATATGGAATTATTTTTGAATTTAATGGCCCATTTTTTTACGGTGAGTGACATTCCTCCAGGAAGGGAAGTCGAGGGCGGTCGGGCTTAGAATTTTGGCTCTCATTATGGAGAGTAACACCAACGGTCCAAAAGGGGAGAATTTCATGGCCTCTAATTCTAGGTCAAGGGATGAGAGGGAATCAAAATCGACAGGGTTTGATAATGGAGGGGGGGGGTTGGGAGGAAGTAGAAGGGGATGATTCAGATGGATGCATACGGAAGAAGATGGGGGATATAATAGAGTCTTCCGAACTAGAGGAAGGGATGGAGGGCACAGGTCCAGTGGGTAAGGCAGGAAGAGGAGGTAGAGAGGGGGAAAGTGGGGGAGGTATGAGGGAGGTAGGATTGAAATGCAGATGGATAATCAGGAGGAGAAAGGGGAACAAAAATACTTGAGGTATGTAGCCAAGAATTTGGAAAATAATGTCGTTGTCTGTAGACCAGTGGGTTCCTCACAAAAATGGGTAGACAATTGGCACAATCATGGAGTGGGTGACTCGTCATATGGCACTAGAGATAGCGAAATGGAACCCTCTAGTAATCGATAGTGATCAAGGTGGAGAAGCCCTGCCAATGAATCTCCAATTCCTCCAAGAGTCTGGCTCCCAAATCCAACTAGATAAGAACCCAAGCCATCCTCTTATCCATCTACCCAAAGCTACCCTCATTCCAATAACATAATCGACCGATTATGTTGGCTATCACCGAGATGGCAGACTGATTTCAAAGCTCCAAAGGGAGGCCAGGCAGTTTGGCCCAAGTGAGTTGTCAATGGGTTGACTCAGTGAAGGGGTATGCCACCCGTGAACCCAAGGGGAGGATTGGATGCGCTCGATGTCTTCCATGTTGAGAAATTGGAGCAGGTTGATTTTGGGCATGTACTTTAGAATGGGAGACCACCAATGTTGAATCCAACTTTTGATCTGTTCTCTATGTTGGGGTTCCTATGTTTTGGAAAGTTTGGAAATACCAAAAGATAAGACAACATCAAAACCACTTTGGGACCTCAGGATCTAGCCCTCCTGGGTCCAGAGAGGGATCTCTCTATAAAGGCAAATGTATATTTCTTTGAAGTTCAGTTTCAAGGTATTAGGCTAGTTATAGGGCACAAGGTTTGTTTTGTTTTGTTTGTTTGTTTGGTTGTTGGGAAACAGAAAAGAAGGTCTCAATATAAGACAAAGGTGAGAAAAGAAGGATTCTAGGTAAAAGGGAGATAATTCAGAGGACACTCGAGACCATTGGGAAATGGAGTCATAAAAGGTTTTACTTGCTATTCAGTATCCAAGGCTTTCAATTGGGTTAGTCATCTAAAACAGAGGATCTTTAAAGATGATAGTGTGGTATGAAATGATAAGGAATGAAGGTGAATGACAAGGAAACCTCTGAGGTGACCATTTAGGAATCATATCTAGGGACAGGGCATGCCTTAAACACCTATGATCCAACCCCTAAAAGGCTAACTCTTCAGACAACAAGAAACACTTAAGATTTAAACACAAAGGTGAAGCCTGAGATCAGAGAAAGGCTTTGAACTTTCAATGCTTCGAAATTCAACTTAAGGGAACTTAGAAAGGTTCAATTGATTGAAAAATACCCTAGTGAGACAGAATAAACATTCTAAACTCCCAGTATCCCAATTCTTTCAATTAAAACCCAACAAGAACATCTAAGAACAGATTCATAAATTCATACATCAATTGGCAGTGAGTAACAACTACTACACTGGTTAAATTATCTTGAATTAGTCCTCAGATAGCACAATCAGTAGAAAACATTAAAGATAAGAAAAGCAGGAGCATTAGGGTACCATGCAAGGGTATATCCTAAGCCAGATTTCTGATTCTTACCAGAGAAATGAAATGTAATGAATTACAGAAGGAAAATAGAGAGAAAGGTAGAACACATCACCGCTGCTTTAAATCAGGATCCAAAGAAATGTGCTTGTCATATTAAAGAGCAACACCAGTCATATACAACATTGTCCAACAACTTGATATTCAGTCTGAAAACATCTTCCTCAGCCTATCTTTCAACTTTATACACATGACTATATCTCAAGAGAAACAACTTACAATTCACAAATATCCGATCAATCAACCAACAACCTTTACAATATGTTTCCTCATGAGTTTTATAGCTAAAGAGAGGCAGAGGAGGTAGATAGAACTTTTAATGAAACATTAAAACAGAGGAAGAAGAGTGGCTCAAGGCCCATTCTATCTTGATATCCATGCATTGATCTTCAGTACTCTTTGGATGAAAGAGTGGTCTTTGACAGGCTGAGAGTAACTCCAGGTATGTTCTTTGATGTAATTTTGGCTGTAGTACTCTGTAGTACTCTGGTGATAAGAAAAAAGTAAGATAAATGATTTTAGGTCTGCCATACTGCGTAACAAATGCTCTAGCAACATTATGACTTTCTGTCAGGGTGTAGATCTTCTCCGAAGCTCAATGTAGAATACAAAACAGTATGGGAACTTGTCCTTTCACGAGAAAGAACCTTCTGCTGATGTGAGACACTGATAATATTGTTTTCTGTGCTTTAGGCCTCATTAGGCCTTCTGTTTTAATCATAAGGTCTTCAATTTGGTACACTCGCCCTTTGATCATTTAATTAGAGCTTAAAATCTTCAATAACATGCTTTAAACCTCTTAATTCTTCACTGATACTCTTTGTCGCTCCTGTGACTGTCTCTTTCTGTGAAAATGGAGTTTTAATTGTGTTGGATGGTTTTGCAGAGTTAAACACTAGTCTTTAATGAAATATTTCGTTCAAACACCTTCCCAGGCATTTTCTCTGCAGTCTTAGGCTCTGAAAAAGGCCTTCTCTGCGCTCTGTGTCACTATGGCAGTGACTGTGAGCAATGGCGGTTTCCACCACCTGTAACCCTGCAAAACACACAAACATGTTAAGAAATCCATGCGGGAGTGGAGGTGAAATGCCATGGAGGATTGTGGGAATTGCAGCGCATACATGGTGGAAGCGGTGGATGCAGTGGAAAACGATTGAAAAATGCAGTGAAACGGTGAAAACTGATCTGATGAAGGTTTGGCGGAGGAAGGGTTGTGGACCGTCCGATCAGATCAGGTAATAGTGATCGACGGTGGAGTTTCACTGTGGGGATTGCTTTTGGGAGGTTGGGCGAAAGAAATGAACTTTAATGTTATAACATAAAGTTTTGATGTTAGGCGGAAGAAATGATTTTTAATATAAATCATGAGTATTTAAACTTTGGCGAAATACAAAGGAAAGGTAGAACAATGCAACGGAATGGGCTTTGAATGGTGGGACCGACATGGGTGGAGGGCGATGGAACATGGACCGTTAGATCTCAAGAGGAGATCAACGGTCGAGATGCCACGACGAATTTCTGTGGTAGCGCGATGGGAAAATGTGAATGGAGAACGCAATGCAGCGTGGGTCGTTGATCTGAATAGATCAACGGTCGATATATTTAGATGGTCTTTCGGGAGTGGAAGTGGGGAAGTGGTTTTAAGGAAGAAAACAACTGCTTTCGCGCAGCCAAAGCGCAGTTTTGAAAATTTCCCAAAATCACGTGATATGGCCCGCCGCCTGACACGTGGCGAAATAAAACCGCCCATATCGCGTGAATTTAAACTGTTAAACCTTGGATGCCAAAGTTACGTGATACGGATGCTGGCCGTTGGATCTGGGACCCTGAGATCGGACGGTGATGGATGGAGTGTGACACGGATAGTTGCGCGATCGGTAATGTGGGGACAGGCCAAAGGCGGTTTGAATGTGAGCCGTCCGATCAGCGCGATGGACAGTCGAGATCGAAAGCGGGAAAGCGAAGACAGAGGGGCAGTTTAATAGGAGGAAGGAATATGAGTCGTCGGATCAAATAGGATGGATGACTGCGATTCAATCGGAATCGGAGGAGGTAGGGGCCAAACCTCCGATGGGACGATGTTGCGATTGCATATGGACCGTCGGATCGGCAGAAGATCGACAGTTGCGATTGGATCGGGGGGTGACCAATCGGGGAACACAAGGCGAAGTGAGATCAAATCCTAGCCGTTGGTTCTTGTGGATTCAACGGCCAGGATCCAATCGGGGATCGGCCAATCGAGGAGACAAAAAGTGGCACATTTCAAAATTTCCGATTGGCGATTGGAGCGGCACTGCGATGGCCGTTGGATCTAAATGTGAATCAACAACGGAGATCACAATCGGAGGGTTTACAAAGGAATGTTATGGGGTGCGATAAGACTTGCGCAGACCGTCAGATCTTTACAGATTGACGGTGGGTATTGCACCAACGCTTAACAGAACAAAACGATTTCTCGCATCGGAACTTTCATTTAACAAAGAAACAATGCTCCGCAACAAACTTCTGATGCGATAAGCATTGTATGGTTTAGCGCTTCATCTCAACGCCTGGTTGCATGGAGGGGAAGTGGTTAGGGGCTGGGCCGAAAGGGGATAAGCTTGTTATATGATAAAAAAAGTGGGTTTTTAGGCCTAAAAACGGTGTTTTTATGGCTTAAAAGAGGTTCTGGTAGGGGGAAAGAGGGGTTTTAAGATCAAATGAAGGGGTTCATGTGATCTTTAAAGGGTAATTTGGTGGTTTAGAAGACTTAGGAAGGGATTTTGGGGGGTTAAAGGGGAAACTTTGAGAAGGGAAAAAAGGGTTAAAATGGGGAAATTTTGCAGGGATACAAAGGGGCAAATGGAGGCTTTTCTGAGCATAATTTTTTCACAGACAGTGAGGATATCTTGATGGAAACAACAGTGAAGATCTTTTCAAAGGAAAAGGACACACAAAGGCTTCAAGAATGAGATATTTTCATAAGAAATGTATCTCTTGAAGGCTCAGAAAAATATTTAGCCACCTGTTTGCTTGACAAAAAATTTATAGGTGGCTAACAGTGGATCCACATGGGGATGGCATCTTCTTGAAGATGTCAAGAACTTCAGAAATATTCTTTGGGAAGTAGGCGAGATGCCTGATCTTTGAACCATATTCTCTTCTTTGACTCAGCTGCTATAAACATGATGGATATTAATTCAGTAGAAAACATTCCCCAAACAATCTACTTACCCATCCTATAGTCCTAAAATTTTTTCTTCAAGGTGCATTTGAATTTGCAGACCTTATTCATCATTTTTTATTGAAAACAGAAAAAAAAAACTAGTCTAATTCTACCCTTATTCCTCCATGAGACCAAATTAAACAGTTAGCCTCATAGCTTCTCTACCTACACTAATATCTGCTAGGATTAAACTGTCTAGTAGATTTCTTTCTCTACATTCTACAACAGAAATTTAAAAACAGTCAAACCTGGATTAGACAGTCTGGTTTGTTGTGGATCTATGGCATAAAGGCAGCTGCACATGAACTGAAATTGTAGAAACTTGAAAACAAAATCTTGAAGGCTTGAAATTTTTGAAACTTTGAAGCACCCTTATTTTCTTTGTGACTCAAATTTTGAGCTTGTTAGAGTCACTTTCTTCTTCGCTTCAACCCTGGTTTTGGGCTTGTTAGAGCTGATTCTTCTTTCTTCTTTGCTGGTTCAGATTTTGAGCGTATTAGAACCAACTTCTTCACTTCCTTTGGCTCAGGTTTTGATCATATTAGAGCCAATCTTTTGTACTTCAGAGGTTCATGTTTTGAGCATGTCTGAACCTCTCTTTCTCTCTTTTTGAAACATTTTCTCTTTTTCTTTGAAAACAAAACACAACAATGGTATTTACAATGGAAATGAAAACTGTAAATTGGAAATCAGCAGTAGTAATGCTTGAGCATTTTTCCATTGACAGGACCCCCAAACAGATCTGTACCATCCAACTCTTGCAGAAAGAAGACATTTGGACCAATGGTGGATTGGATGATGTAAGGACCCTGCCACAAACTGTCAAATTTGCCATGCTTTCCTTTGTCTTCTCTCCTAGAGTCCCACTTTAGAACCTTATCTCCAATTTTGAAGTCACAAGCTTTTGTTCTTTTATCAAACAACTTCTTGATGTTCTCTTGTACTTTCAGAGCTCTGTTATAGACTTCTTCTCTTGTTTGTTGGAGATGGATTGTTTGATTTATCCTCCTCACCATGTTGTCCTCTTCTATCTGAATCTCTTGGACTAGTTTAATCACCGGTACCCCTAGGCTGGTAGGAAACACTGCCAATGTTCCATAAACAAGCTGATATGGTGACATTCCAATGGATTTCTTTGTAGTTAACCTGTCAGCCCACAAAGCATGCACTAACTTGTTATGCCATGATTTCTTATTTTCTTCAAGCATCTTTTTGATAATGGTCACCAAGCTCTTGTTTGATGATTCAGCTAACCCATTACCTTGTGGGTAATAGGCAGTTGAATGACCGAGTGCTATCTGATACTTGTGACAAAAATCAATCATTTTCTTGGATCCAAAAGCAGCAGCATTATCAGTGATTATCTTTCTAGGGTAGCCAAACCTAGAGAGGATGTGATCTTCTAGGAACTTAATGATGACAGAATCGATGGCATTCCTAGAAGGGATGACCTCTATCCATTTTGTGAAAAATTCTGTGGCTGTAAGAATCCACTTGTGTTATGCAAAAGAAGCAAGGTGTATTTCCCCTATGAAATCTAGGCCCCACTGTTGAAAGGGAGCTTCAACAGTTATAGGTTGTAATGGTAAAGGGAGGAGCTTCCTTTTGCCCTAAAAAATTTGGCACTTATGGCAGGCAATTATCATTTTATGGATGTCATTGAAAAGTGTCGGCCAGTAATAGCCAGCTCTGAGTATTTTGTTAGCAGTGACTTTCTAGTTTAAATGGCCTCCACACTCTCTTGCATGGAACTCCTGTTTAATCCTCTCTGCTTCAGTTTCAGGTAGACATTTCAGCAGCAAACCATTTGCATTTTTCCAGTATAAACATTCATTCAGTATGCAATAGCTTCTGGCTTTTAACTTTAGGAATTTGGCCTTAGTATTTGATAAATCAAGAGGGGCATTGAGGTTTGTAAGTACATACAGGATATCAGAATACCAAGGAGAATTTTGAAATTGTTCTTCAACTGTAGGATCAGGTAATCCTTCATGTTCATCCAGGGCATCTACCATGTTTATGTCAAGGGCTTGGAAGTTGGATTCAACCATTAGTTGAGCTAAGCCTTGACCTTTGATAAGTTTTGTGGGTTTTATTTCCAGGTCATACTCTAATATTACAACAATCCATTTTCCCTTCTTTCCATCAGGATCCTGGGAAAAAATGTCTTTTACCACTATATTTGGCACGTAGGAAATGATGTGAGAATGTAGAATATACACCCTAAAGTATTTCAAGGCCTTTACCAAGGCATAGGTTTGTTTTTCCATTATGTTATATTTCAAGGGTGCATCCCTCAGAGCTTTGCTGAAGAAAGCAATA
The DNA here is from genome assembly GCA_034641835.2 of Pinus albicaulis. Lineage (NCBI taxonomy): Eukaryota > Viridiplantae > Streptophyta > Pinopsida > Pinales > Pinaceae > Pinus > Pinus albicaulis. Next base: position 39,571 of record JAXQQM020072628.1, on the reverse strand, counting down.
GGCTATTCCATTCATTCTGGATTTTTCTGCAGTAGGACTGCAGCCACTGTATGCTCGGAGGCAAAGGAAAATATCAGGAAATCTTTTGAAAAGTCAGGGTTGATTAAGACAGGTGCCTGGGTGAGTGCAAGTTTAACTAATTCAAAAGATTTTTTAGCTTCTACAGTCCACTTAACTCCTACACCTTTTTTTAGCATGTTTGTCATATCCCCGAGGTGCTCAGCTAAGTTGGGAATAAACCTCCTTAAGAAGTTAATTTTCCCGATAAAGGACTGCAACTCTTTTATGTTTCTCGGGTGGGTAATCTGCAGTATTCCCTCAACTCTTTGCGAATCTATCTTAATTCCCTTCTCTGATATAATATGGCCAAGAAGCTTACCTTCTTGAAGCCCGAACACAGTCTTCATGGGATTTAAAGATAGACCGAACCTTCTACATTTTTCAAAAACTCTTCTCAGATGTTTTAGGTGCTCCTCATCAGTCTTGGAATAGACTGTTATGTCATCCAGATAGATGACAATGAAGTGCCCTATTTCCTCCGAAAATGCTATTTCCATTGCTCGTTGGAAGGTCTCACCAGCGTTCATTAGTCCAAAAGGCATTTTTACGTACATAAAAGTGCCCCATGGAGTGGTGAAGGTTGTCTTGAGTTGGTCTTCTGGGAGTACTAAAACTTGGTTATAACCTGAAAAACCATCTATCAGGGAGATCCTTTTTGAGCCAACTACCTTCTGTAGGATGTGTTCCATCTTTGGTAAAGGGTAATTTTCTTTAAGTGAAGCTCTGTTAAGGTTTCTGAAATAAATGCACAGTCTGATCTCACCTGTCTTCTTTCTCACAGCCACAAGGTTTGAGACCCAATCAGAAAACTTCACAGGCATTATAATTCATGCCTCGTACATCTTCTTGATTTCCTTTTCGACTAGAGGCAATTGTTTCAGGTTAATTCTGCGAAGTTTCTATCTGAAGGGTTTTTGGTTCTCTTTCAAAGGGATATTGTGCTGGATAATCTTCGTATCGTAGGCTTTTAAGTCCTCGGAGCTCCAGGCAAACACATCGATGAACTCTTTAAATAAGTCAATATATTTCTTTTTCATGTCTGCGGGCAAGGACTTAGCCAATTTAATCATCTCAGGTTATCCTCGGTGCCTATGTTGCATTCCTCGACGTCAGAGTCTGAGTGTTCTATAGTGGGTTTCTTCGCTACGTTGTCAAAGTCAAAAAGGTCCTCTAAAGGTGCCAATCCTCTGGGTATATTCTTATCTTTTGACTGCAACACCTCTATTTCCTCTTTTTCTGCGTTCTTATACTCTTCGGTTTGAGTTCCAAGTTCTTTAGTTAACAAGTTTATTTCTACGTTATGTGGTGATTTTTCTTCATCGAGGGGCTCCTCACTCAGGCAACTTTCATCGGATTTAGAGTCTGAATCAGAGAATTCAAACTCATTCCTGCCAATCAGAAAATCCTCTATCTACTTGTCGCCCTCAAATACCTGCCAATATTTTTCGTTATCTGGCACTGCAGGCCTATATTTCGTTTGAATGATGATTTGTTTGTCACTAGGTGATTTATGATATGAACTAGCTATGCAGGCTAATCCATTAGCAATTATGTTCTGACTCCTAGGAACAAACACAAGTTCATATTCTACAAAGGTTTTCGGTAAATCCATAGCCTCGTTTCTGTACGCTCTCAATCTAGGGTGTTTAGTTGTATACTCTCCGTTCACTTATTTATGATTAACTCAGAGTTTCTGTGTACAACTATCCTTCGGGCTCCTAGTTTTTTCAACAGATTCAAGCCTAGGATGAGAGCCTCATACTCTGCTATATTGTTTGTACATTTGAAGTCCAGATTGAAGGCATGACTCTCAGCATAGTCACTCTCAGTGTTATGTAACCACACTCCGGCTCCTGCATTCTTTCTAGTGCAAGACCCGTCGAAATTCATTCTCCATAAGGGATCGTTTTCTGGTTTATCATCATTTTCCTCCCTAACGTTGGTTTCAATGGTATGTTGTATTGTGGGGTCTACACCGTGGTGTGGAGTGTCTTGTTCTTCATGATGTGTATAGAGTTCAAAGAGATGACTAGTCAGCTGTTTGTAGTCTTGTTCTTGTTCACTCTGAGTTTCTGATTCAGTGCACTGTCTAAAGGTTTCTTCTTTGCTTTCTTCTATGTCTAGAGTGGCCATTATGTTAAAATCTATGGGCTCTGCTCTATTGTTTGAATCTCTTTCTACCAGCTCTGGCTCATCTATGGATTCATCGTTGCAAAGGATAAAGGAATCCATATCTATGTGTACAGAGTACAGATGTGAATTTTCAGGTTTTTCAGGGCTGCTGACCATAAATTTCATTTGTGCCTCTCTATACAGTCTCCTAAGTTGGCTAAAGACAGGGATTGTGGCATATGACCCATCCATTTGCATTTTACCTTGCAGCTTGGCTCCCCATGACCTCGATAGCAACATGCCATACTTAGGAGGCACATCTGCCACTACAACATCCATAACCATACATTTGGATGGAATCTGGGTCAGGTTTACACACAGATCTTTGATTAGGCCAAGGAATTTTACTCTGCTAGAGTCAAATGAATATAAATCTCTATAAGGACGGGTTATCTCTAGGCCTAACCTCTCCATAACTACCTTAGGCATTAGGTTGTGTGAAGCCCCAGAGTCATGCATTACGTTGTGAAGGATCTTGTCATGGATATTGAGGCTGATATAAAAAGGAGGTACTACCCCTTCCTGAAACTTCCCTTCTATCTTTGGACCAAACAGAAGGGTTGGTTGGTCATCACTTATATTGACAGTGTCACTGTTTTCAGCTAGATTCAAAGCTTTCAAAATTTGGCCTTTGTTTGGTCTCAATCTAGTCTCCTAAATTGAGCTCATTTAATTGTCAACCAGGGTTGGTAAACTGCTGAAGTGAAGTGTACTGTATGTACCTAGGTGTTTGTTTCTTAATGCTTTGTGTGTAGTGTTTTGTGATGTTTTTGGTCTTTTGTGATGATTTATGATGTTTTTGGTCTTTTGGTGGTTTTATGTTCACAAGAAAGATGACTAGAAAGCTAATGGAAAGGAGCTGGTGATTAAAAACAGAGTGAAGCCTAATTGGTTGATGACAAATGACAAATGCAATTGCAAACACTGAAGCATAATCAAATCTAAACTATGACTAAGCAGAAATAAAGCTTGATAATGACTTCTAAGGAAATGATTCAAAACATAAACTCAACTTGAGAAATGATCAACTAAGTATGCAAATCTTCCTAACTAAACAGTTTGAACAACTAATTTATAATGATGCAACATTTCATCCTTGATTAGAGATTTGTTGAAGTATGTTTGGAATAAAACATTGATATCATCATAAGATCTTCTACTCTAAAGCTAGTTCCTAACTCTATTCTGCAATTTAATTGAATGTCACAAAACCTTACTCAAGAGTTATTGATTTATTTTCAAAGTAGTCTTTTGAGGGAGGGCTCTGTTTATGAAATGATGAGGAAATTGCAGAGGTACTTCAGGCCTTAAAATGATGTTGTCTTCTGTTCATATGGTTATGAATCAATTATGGATTTTAGAACAAGAAGAGGTTTGTAAATAATGAAGGCTATTTTGTTAATCTTAACAACTGAAGTAGTCTAATATGCAGTGAATGACAACTGAATATGGAGTGCAAATGCAATGAATTAAGCTAAAACTGAACTTAAAATGTCACTAATCTAAAACAGTGCTGAACTACAAGTCATTATCAAACTTAAAACAGAACAACTGAGCATGAAGTAAGTGCAATTAAACTCCGGAGCATCCTAACTAAGCTATCATGCATTATTCTATGGAATTATGCAGTCTGTTTGTCCATCATGATTGGTATTTTGGAAGAGTTCCTTCTTTTGGAAGAGTTTTTAGAACAATCCTGACTGTGTAATTGAGTGCAAATGCAAACATAAAGACCGAAAGCAATGAAAAACTAAGATATCATAGCCATCTCCTACCCATCATTATGATATTTTTGACAAGCGTTTAAGAGCAAGAACGACTATGGTACTTAGTGAAAACACACAACTAAAACGTTCAAGATCACAATCATGCTTAAGACAGTATAAGGATTTTTTGGAAGAGTTTCTTCTTTTGGAAGAGTGCTTAGCATAAGTATAACTGTGATGGTGAATAAAAGAGATTACAATTAAATCCTACAATACTATAGCCATTTCCCATTCACCATTATAATCTTTTGGAAGAGCTTCTTCTTTTGGAAGAGTTTTTAGAATGAGTATAACTATAATAGCTAATGAAAACAACTACGAATTCAACTTCAAATCCTACAATACTATAGCCATTTCCCATTCATCATTATAATCTTTTGGAAGAGCTTCTTCTTTTGGAAGAGTTTTTAGAATGAGTATAACCACAGTAGCTAATGAAAACAACTACTAATTCAAATTCAGAAACGTAAAGGCAGCTAGAATACTTATCTAAATTACGCAAATAAATCCGTGCAAGAGGCAGGGGCCCTCTACCACCTGACGGAATCTAACTCCAAATCAAATCAACGTTTTCAAAACAACACTGTCTGCTTCATTAAAAGTGAAATAACTTGAACAGAGCACTCTGCGTCTTCAGAAATGTAGCACAGAATCTAAGCAAAATCTAGAACAAAATATAGCCTAGCTCTCGGTTTCCCAAGTGTTTATATAACAAATGCACATAACAAGACTTGCAACAATTTCAGGATCATTGTCTTTCCTTATCGGAATCACATTAGGACTCTTGAAGTGGCTGCGTAAAAAGGAAAAAGACATCTGGACTGAGACAGTCCTAATAGAAGTCTGCCTTCCTAAATGTGTTCCCACATTCCAAAACCATACCCATAATTCGTTTCTTCCTTCATGGTGAGCAACGAACCATGTAGACATGACGTGGAATATGCCCATATGCGGTTTTTCTTGAGAGGCCACCTGGAACATACTCAAATGTGAAGACAGCTGCAGAATCGCCGGTTAGCTACGGAATGTCTGCATTCTGTAGCTAGTTCCGGTCAAAATGCATTACAATGACAAAAATCATAAAACTTAGCAAGTCAGTCATGTAAATCATTCTAAAAGTAATTTTAACTAAATTCATTGATCAATTGGGTCTAGGATAGCAATGGACAAAGGAAAATGAGGTAAAGTAAGATGAAAGAAAGCACAATTTTGAGGCTCAACAGCCTTTATATACATCCTGAGTGGCCAGCTCAGAGAGTGGGACAAAAATTTTGATTTTAGCAATCTCACTCTCCAAATTGAAGGGAGATTGACTCTTTGTAAGACTCAACTCTGCTTTGTTAGCCACTACTTTAGTGGCAAAATCAGGGTGCTGATTCTCACTATGTACAGTGTTTGTAGCTGTTTTATCAGGAGCACTAGTTGTAGTGCTAGTGCTGCTAGTTTGTTGACTTTGTTTATCAATATTTTGGCTATCTTTTTCTTTGGCTAGTTAAATTGAGTACGATAGTTGTTTTTGTTTGATTGTTCGTGGTTGGATTTAAGGGGGTTCCTCTAAACAATTTCCATTGGGCTATGGAGTTAAAATAGGCTGGGTGTACACATCAAATTCCAACAAATACAAGGCAATATAGCTGGGCATACTGGCGTTTATAGCTGAGTGGAATTATGGGATGGGGAAAGTGCTTTCAGTGATGAATTAAGAGAAATTAAGAATTCTTTAACCATACATCAAAAGAAAACATTGAAATTGTAAAGATAGTCAGAATTAAGGTATTCTGCAACACAAATCTTAATCTAACTTTCTTGCTTTACAAATAGAATTATAAATGAAACACATGAAGAGAGTATAGTGGGAAAAACATTAAACATGAAGAAGGAAAAACATCACCAGGACACACAACACATGAATCTCGCAAAATGATCTCTTTATTGATGCTCTAGCTTGAAAAGTATGAATACTTGCAATGAAAAGTGTTTACAAAACCAGGGTCCAACCCCTGTTACAAAATGAAAACTTATATTTAAACTATTTGCACCAACTTCTCATTATCAAAAGGGAAATCGGTTCGTTTACTATAAGAGTAACTGAAAATGGGTCTGGGCATCTCATGCATGGACGCGTTGTGACTGTTCTAGATAGATGTCCGAAGTAGAAGTGGAAGTTTCCTTCCTTGTAACGGCCCTCTTGGCAGGTGCCTGACGTCCTTGTGGAGTTGTTATCTAACGCTGTGGCGGTTTGCTGTGCTGGCGGATATGATACACTTAATGTGTTGATAGTGACAATTCACTGAGCTGCCAGCTTCGTCACTGAACTGAGTTGTCATCCTTCATGGAGCCTGCATAGATTTTCCCAACTCTCTAGAATTGGGATCTTGGTCTAGTTCAACTTCCTGTAGACTTCATCAGTCTCGGTGTACTTTACGAATGTTGGCTTCAATTGAAAGATGTGCTTCACCTCGTGCTATATGAAGACATTGTCGCTGATGACTTCATAGAATGCTTTCTCGATCATGGTGTTCTTCAGATTTGTGAGCTTGGATGTGTCCTCGGGGATCTTTGTCAGCCTCTTTACATAATCTGTTATGGGCATCGGTTTATCATTGATAACAAACAAGGAAGGCAAACCTCTTTTGGTCAATGGCTCAATCTTGTTGAAAAACCTTCTCACCCCAATCTCCAGCTGATGACGTCTCTCTTGTAGCTGTGTAAAAATACTCTTTTTATTCAACGCCCTTTTAACTTCAAGAACAAAGGATGTTCTGTCAGCCACTTCCAGTTGCTCCAATTCATGGCTGCTCTTGGAATTCAGGAATTTGATGATGTTGTTGGCAGTTTGGGGCTTGTCTCCAAGTTCCTCATTTGTCTTCTCAATGGAAAACTTCACTACCTCAATTAGATCCATTTGTTCAAAAATTATCTGAATTGAGGGCCATATATCATTTACAGACTCAATTATATCCAACCATATAATTTGTTTCACCCTTCCCATCATACATCCAATTGAGGACTCCTAAAGAGACTTCTGCAAGCTCTCATTTAGCTTTTCTCTAATCTGCAACTATGTGGCATGTGCAGAGTCTTTACCTTTGAGTTGCTCCAGCAGCTCACTGAGTTGATTCCGCAGCCTTTTGATCTCCGCTGAATGTAAATACATGTTCTCCATAGCCTTGGCTAGCTTCTTAGTACTTTCCCCCGGTGCTCCTGTGGATGTTGTGTGTCTGCTGGGATCACTGTGAGAGGAACCGCTTGTAGGGGTATCGTGGCTTAGTTGCTTCTTTTTTTGCTCCCTTCACTGCATCCCTTATTACTTTTTGTCTTTCTTTGATCATTTTACCCATCTCATCCTCCATTTTCTTGATTTGATCTGTTTGTTCATCAATTAATTGCAACATTTATGCCTTTTGTGTTTCAGTTGCTTCTATATCCTTGGCCATCAGGTCTTCTGTCACTGGCATCTTAAGTTGCCTCCTCAAAGCAAATATGTCTGCATTATTCTTCCTCATAAGGGTTTGTGCCACTGCTATGTTTGATGGATTGTACTCGAGTTGTATCACTAAATCCTCCAGAGCTTTTATCTTTGAATCTTTGGCCATGGTGGAGACCTTTTCCAACTTTAATTGTGATTATGCGTTGGAAAAAGTCAGCTGTAGTTTTGAGAGGCTCATGGTTGTGCTAGTCAGGGTGGAGGAGATCATTTTTCCCAGTCTTCTTGTGCATCTGTAGAGAGGATAGACAAGAAACCAATTATGGCTTCATCTATCCACTCATCATTATGATAACCTAACAAATAAGACAGGGTAGTGACTATGTGCTGCGTCCTTTCTGGGAAGGTGGATGATGGATATGGGGGATTTGTTGTAGGCATTGGTGCATTGGGAGTCATGAAAAGCTTCAAGGTTCTAGCCCTGCTGGGAAAATCTAATCCTTGGTAGAGTCCTATAAGGGCCTCATATGAAAAAGGGACAGTCTTCTCAACAATGGGGGTCTGCAACATCTCTTGAATGGATGGGGCATTTACATAAAACAAAATCTCTCATGCAGGGTTCACTATGGCTCTTTGTTTAATGTCATAGCAAGACTAACATTTCCTAATTAGCTCAGGGCAACTATGGGTTATAGGGAAGATGTTATGTGGAAGCTTGGTCTTCCAAAGGCTGATACCATCTACTTCATCAAGGAGTTTATCTTCAAGCCAACAATAAACATCGAATAGGTCGAGGTCTGACTCTGTCTTGTGGATCTTGTAATCACTGTCAGCTAGGGGAATATGGTCCAATTCTACCTGGGGGTAGACCATGGGATTGAAAGGCTGCTGATCTGCATTGGGAGGCATGATTCACTTTTTCACTCTTTGTTTCACTTGTAATGGAGAATGGGCTGCAAGAGAAGGGGAATATATAAGGGAGAAACGATATGAATTGATACTAAGGAAGGGGTAAGACCGAAGGGGATCGGGATTAGAAGTGAATTATTTGGAACGAGACTGTAACCAGGCTCACAGAGCACTGATGGTTCCTTATTTGATGTGCAATTTACCCTTCGACCAAGGTGGCTGGTCGTGATTTCCTCTGTAGTTTTCTGTAATATCACAACCTGTAGCAATTCAATAGTAATAACAATGCAAAATTTGACGCTGCAGTGGATTCAGGTTTTAACATGTGGTTGGAGGGTAACCATTGAGTTGGCGTGGGTTTGTTGGATAACTGCCCGACCATTCATGGCGCAACAGTGCTATTGGTGGGAGGGGATATGATGGGGAGAAGTGGACAGGTGACGAAGGACGTGACGAGGCAACATTGGCAATGGTCACAGGGTGGCAGCGGTTTGGAGGACAATGGAAACAACTTTTCGGAGGGGGGCTCAGGTGGCAAGCGGTAATAGATCTCGGGGGGTGCGAAACAGTGGGAGCACGACACATGGAGGAGGAGGAGGCGGTAATGGATACTGCCCATTTTAGACCCCCCCCCCCCCCTCTTTTTTAACGTCCGACGGCTGAAGGGGGGCCGAAATGAATCGAGGGTCGTCAATGGCGAGGTGAGGGGCGTAGATGGAGGGTAAGGTGAGAGGTGTTTAGCGTTGATGCGACGGGGTGATGGGATTGTCAGCCCGGGTATGGGAATGAGCGCTAGGGGGAATGTGACGTGGCAAGGAGGTGGAACCCGACGACCATCGCAAATCGCACGTCAAAGGATTTAGTTATGAGTGGTATGGGTAAAACTTAAAACTTGCGTAGTGCGAAGCGCAGGGAGGGGGAGTGACATGGAGAGGAGGGGCCCACGAACATTGCAAATCACACATCAGAGGGCTAACTATGAGTGGTAGGGGTAAAACTTAAAACTTGCGAAGTGCGAAGCGTAGGGAGGGGGAGTGACATGGAGAGGAGGGGCCCACGAACATCACAAATCACACATTGGGGGATTTAGTTATTAGTAATGGGGGTAAAAATTTAAACTTACGAAGTGCGAGGAGGGGGAGGTGACGTGGTAGGGAAGGTGGGACCGCCCACAACCCGCATATCATAGACTTTACCATTTTCTTTAGCGCTATCCTCTCACACTTGTGAAGTGCGAAGTGAGGGGAGGGGGAAGTGAAGTGGAAGGGAAGGTGGGATCGCCCGCAGCCTGTAGATTGCAGACTTTACCATTTTCTTTAGAGCTGTCCCTTTAAACTTGTGAAGTGCGATTTGGTGCTTGGCAGGACTTGCACAAGGCTTAAGATGAAATAGATTTCCCCTCCAAGGATTTTGAAGTCTCCATTTCATTTTTTCCATTCGCTTCTTCCCCCTTGCATATCTACCTACTCGAACTACTCATCTAACAATTTTTCTTCCTTTGTAGGGTGCATTTAGACTTGCAGACCCCCAAACATTTTCTTTTAATATTATAACCTAACCCCTATCCCTTATTTCTCCTATTGGTTCAAATTTAGTTGTTGAACCAATCTCATTTTCTACCTATCTACTGATAAGCCAAGATTAAACAGTTTGGAAAATATTTATTTTCTAACCAATCAACAGAAATCGAAAATTGTCCAATCATGATTAGACTGTATGACTGGACAGACCCATCTAAAGATTAGTGGCATTTGAAATTGCAACACCTTTAGTTTTATTTCTTTTTTGGGGTTCTTATTTCTTTTCTTTTTTTCTCTTATTTCTTCTTCTTTTCACTCTTTTCTCTTTTCTCTTTTCTTTATTTTTTAAACCCTCTTTTTTTTTCCCTTTTTATTTTAAGTCATTTGAATTTTGAAAAGCCTTTCAATAATTAAAACATTACATGAAATATGAAGTATCTAGGCACCTTGAGATTTTATAATTTATAGGGTACTAACAGTGTCCACGCTCCCTGTTATCCAGGGTTGGTTGAGCCATCCTCTGGATTTCTTACAATGAGTTTCTGCAATCACAATATGAAATCTTTATTGATTATTAATCCTAATATTATCTATTGGGCATCTGTTGGAGTGCCAGTCGCTCGTTTCTCGAGTGTGGGAAAATGTATATAGTTTCTGCTCCCATTACAGAGTTTTTTCAGTCCCTAGTAGCTCCCGATCTCTTCCAATTTTCAGTGGACCTTCGAAACCATAGTAGCCAAATCTGTACTCAAAAATGTTAATATGGTTAAGAATATGTTATGAGGAAGCCCATTGCTCCACGAATTTTTCATTGAAATGAGTTTAAGTGCTTAGTTGCATTACTGAAGAGCACAATACTAGACCTTACTGATACAACCTTATTTGAGTTGAAGGCTCCCCTACTCAAAGTCAAACATAAAATGAAGGATTCATAACCCTTCATGAGTATGGACAAAAAATCAGTGCATTTGCCTTTCATAATTCATCTTTAAGTCAAGTCCAGGGATGACTACACGTCGACCCACAACGCTCAATAATCATGACACCTTCGTTTCTACGTATAATATGCAGTAGCACCGACTAGTTAAACTTGAATAAGTCGTCCTGGTTGTAAAAATTTCCTAGTCGATTAGTCATTGACTGTTGCTTGCATAGAGCACTTATATGGATGTTATTCATACGTTGATTTTGTCACAGGACACCTTTCTTTAACGCCCCAACTTTCACTTTTTTCCATGAGCCAACCCAAGTGTTGTTACTCCAATATATAAGACACATTGCATATCTACATGATACTTTCATGAGAAAAGAATAAATCTTCTCAGCTGTTTGAAAGGTTAAGAAGATCACTACCTACTAAGTTGAAGAAATGTATAACATTGCAAAACTAACAATGGATCAATTTATTAGCTCCCTAAAAACATACGAAATGAGGATTACAAAAGGAAAACTGGCCACACGAGATGCAACATTCAAGGAAAATAAGAAATCTACAGAATATCAGGAATTCTCAAAGAAGAAATGAAATTTGTAAGAAAATTGAAAAGAGGGACAAGTAAGTACAAAGACAAACTTTCATTTAAATTATTTAATTGTGGAAGAGTGGGGCATTATGCCTCAAAATTTCCATATAAGAAGGACAAGAATAAGTTTAAAGGGAAAGAAAATAATAAATATAACAAAATGAATAATGAGAAAAAATTTAAAAGAAAAGTTTTTATATACAAGAAGGTAGTAGTCCTCTAATGATACAAATGAATCCTCTAATGAAAATGGAATTAGTGATTTTTTGCTTATGGCTTTAGAGTTGTATCTAAAAAATTAAATGAATGTGAGTATGAATCTAAAAAATTAAATGAATGTGAGTTAAGTGAAGAATAAGAAGGTGAAGTAGATCTTGAGGGGGAGCTAATTAAGGCTCTAGAAGAAATTGGCAGACTCAAGAAAAAGAACAAGAAACAAAGAAATTCTATTAAAATATGTTAAAGAAGAGCCTAAGTCACAAGAGCTTATCTAGTTAAAAGTTGAATTAGAAGAGACCAAAAAGGTGGAAGAAATCCTACTATACCAGTTAAAAGAGAAAATTAAAGAGCGTGAGAAGTTGGAAGAAGAAGTAGTTACCCTGAGAAAGAAGCTAGAGAAAGCACATGTTGAATTGAATATGAACCTTAAACACATAAAGGGGTCTGAAAAGTTGGATGTGATACTAAATGCTCAAAGGTATCCACTTATGAAATCTAGTCTGGGCTATGAAGGAGAAACCAATGAGAAGAATATAGAAGATAAAAAGACCATCAACTTTGTTAAATATGTCACAAGAGACAATGATAGCAAACATCAGCCAAATAATAAAGACATTAGCAGCACACCTCAACAACAAAAATATAATAGTGAATCTCAACAACAATGAAGAACTAATCCTATCCAACCATAGCAGACAAGAATATTGGACAATCAAGGGTTGAGTTACGCGAGACTTTATTTCTTCAAAAGAAAAAAAACATCAGATGCCAAGGAGATCCTATTCACAAGTATAATCCATCCCTAGGTATGGAAATTTTTCTATGGATATTATTACTTATGAAACAAATTTGGCCACAAGGTTGTAAATTGCAGAGCATGAGTCAAAATGAATGAAACAAGAAGCTTGAGAAGATGTGAAGTGAGCAACATTATTTGTAAATGCAAGAAGAAACATGAACCAGAACAATAATCCATTTGCGCCACTTTTTGATGTCATTGAATGTTACTATTGTCACCATTTTGGACATAAGTCTTATGAATGTCAATGTTGGAAAAACTAAGAGGGGGGTGAATTGATATTTCATAGAAATTAGGAATTTATTAATATTTTTAGAGCATTAATTAAACTTTAGTAGTATTTAATCAGATAGAAAAAAGTAGTAAATAACACCATTCAACAATGCACAATAGTCAAGACAGTGGAAAGCCCCCTCTGGGTCAAAAACCATCGAAACAACACCCTATTTACAAACAACAACTAGGAGGATACTCCAACGCCCTCAGGCTCCAACTTGACTAATGCTCCAACACCTCGTGCACCAACTGCAACTGGACAAATGCTCCAACGCCCTGTGTAGGCTACAACCTACCATAACACCACCATGCCACCCTGAAGTGTTCTCAGGCTCCAACTTGAAGGTGATTCCAACCACTTTCCTTGCAACACCCTTCCATCTTGAAGAGCTGATGGACCACATTTCACAATTTTCACACTATATCCCCCTGTGCTCTGAAACAATATAAGAGAAATGGGTGAAAATGTGAAGTTGAGTTACACTTTTTGCCCTTTTTTGAGAAAAAGCTTTCATTTTTTTTTGGTTCTTCAACTTTCTGCAAGCTAAAACAATTTTTCTGTTTAGAATTTCATTTTGCGATAAAAATAAAAGTTGTCAGAAATTTTGTTAGCTTTATATTACTTATTTTTTGGAATTTGTTTATACACATTTGATATGTCAACTTAGCGTTTCTTTGAGTGTGTGTTTTTTAATAATCAACAGATTCATAAGAAGTCATGTTAATACGCAATGTTGTATTCTTTGAAAATTTGTGTTTTTGAGAAACAAAATGTGTTACAACAATCTAGACAGAGTCTACTTCGGTTTCTTCATATTTACAAATCTAATGGATGCATATAATAATTAATAGAATTTTTTGAACTGGTCCAATATGAAAAAACTGCATATTTTGAATATGTTTCGCGACGCAAGAAATTTCTTAAGATATAAGTTATAAACTAAAAATCTAAAAGCTACCCATTAAAGACGACGGACCAATGTAATGTACCATAATTTTTTCAATTTTTTTTACAATGTATTTTGGAAGATACATAATTTTGATTTCACTGAATCACAATGACCTTTAGAAATTGTTTGCATCCATTTTATTACAAAATTAATTAAAATTAGTAAATATTTATGAAATTCCATAAAAGTTATATTTCCTGAAAGTAGATTCAATTCTAAAAATGTTTGTCTTGGTTCCAAAAGTTAATTCAGAATGTTTCATGGAGTTTAATTGGTCCAAAGTTGCAGAAACGTATTCAAGGCTTGGCTCTGCATAACTGGTGACGCGTTAGTTCGGTCGAACTCTTAAACAAAGTTTGGCCGAACTGTTTTTTCCGCCGACGGCCCGTTAAGTCAAACGAAAAAATAGTTCGGCCGAACTTTTACCTAACTTTCTGTCTGTCGGAAAGCACTGCCGAGCCCCTTCAAAAAAACATTTCGCGGCAGTATAAATTGCCGCGAAATCATTCATTATTTTCGCACGTTTGGTTTGATTTTACAAAAGTCTTGATCTGATTTTGCAAAGAATTGTTTTGGGTACTTTTCTTGGAGGTACATTCAAAGGACATTTCTTTGAGGCACATTATTTTCGGTACATTCAAAGGACATTTCTTTGAGGCACATTCTTTTCGTACATTTGGTCTGATTTTGCAAAGAATTGTTTTGGGTTTAAAGAATTTTCTTGGAGGTACATTCATATTGCCACGAAATCATTCTTTTTGCATATTTTCGCACGTTTGGTCTTATTTTACAAAAGTCTTGATCTGATTTTGCAAAGAATTGTTTTGGGTTTAAGGACTTTTCTTGGAGGTACATTCAAAGGACATTTCTTTGAGGCACATTATTTTCGTACATTTGGTTTGATTTTACAAAGAATTGTTTTGGGTTTAAATAATTTTCTTGGAGGTACATTCAAAGAACATTTTTGAAGACTTTTCTTGGAGGTACATTCAAAGGACATTTCTTTGAGGTATGTGATACAGTTTTTTGGATTTTTTTGGGCTTCATTTTTTTTTAAAGTATGGATTTTGTCTTAATTTTCATTATTTTTGAGGGTATGGATTTGGGCTTAATTTCGAAAGGACTTTTTTTGGTTTTGGGTTGAAGTAAATCTTTTATAATGATTTTTTGTGTAACTTTTTAAATGAAATTTTTTTGTAGGACTTGGAAGGAAATATTTTGAGCTTCGTTCCATTTTTATAAGACATTTTTTTCTTGAATTTTTTATAGTAAGTGTTTTGGATTGGAGTATGTATTTTTTGCAAAAATTTTAAAATGAGGTTTTTTTTTGTTTTTTTTGTTTTTTGTTTTTTGTTTTTTTTTTTTAATTTGAGTTTTTATCTAGATTTTTGAAGGAATTTTTTTGAACTTCATACTCTATTATCATGGGAAATCGAAGGAATTGTATGAGAAAATATGATCGAAAAAGAGACCCTGAGGAACATAGAGAAGAGACGAGACAATCTCGCAAAAGAAAGATAGAAGCACTTTCAAATATTGAAGGGGAAAATCAACCTCAACTAGAAGTTGAAGCATGTATGTAAATGTAAATATTATGATTTTGATATATTTAAAATTTTTCTGGTGTAAAATGTGAAGCTTAATTTTTATTTAATGAACTAATTTGAAAAATATTTTGCAATGTAAACAGAGAGAGATATTCCTCAAAACATTGATGATGAGATACAAAATTTTGAAAGAGAAAGTGAAAGAGATATTGAACAAATGATTGAAGATGGTGAAAATGTTGAAATAAATTCAAGTGAATAAATTGAATCACAAGGTATATATATATATATATATATATATATATATATAGATATCGTAAAGGAAAAGGTGACAGTTCAAGCCCAAATGTTGAAAGGTCTCCTATCATTAAGGAAATTAAAAGAAGTTACGACTTGATTGGGTATTCAAAAATCAACCAAAGAGAAAAAAATGAAGGAAAATATGATACAAAATATAAATAGTGCTATAAATTCAATTAGAAGATCTAGATAGAAAAATGTTTCAGTTGTACGTAGAGCAATACATATGGTAGTGGTTTCATCAAGTACTAAAGAGAATCGCTTGGTAAAATATATGGCATGAGCATTAGGAACCTCACGAACAAATTTGCACAAACATCAGAAATTTTGGTTGCAAATAGATGTAAATGATGAACTCACTTGTTGGAGAACTATTTGTAGGCAACCATACAAAGATAGACTTGGAGAAAATGTTAAAAAAATAATATATGAATATTAGAAGAACAATTCGCATGTTTCGCCAACTACAAGGCATGTGATGTGAAGAATAATAACACAAAATTAGTACGAAGAACATGAAAAGCATTTCTTGGAAACCACTCAGATAGAGTTGTTCAACAAGTTCAAAGAAGAGAATTGTGAAATTCATGTTTCAATCAGTGGTTTTGTTCAACAAAAACCATGGTATGTAAAACCTATCACCGTACGTGACACTTGTTGTTGCCGTTATCATGTGGAATTTGAGTTATATTATGACACATTCCTTGATTTTGGTAGAACATTTTGGAAGGATTCACCTCCTCCTTCCACTATCCATGATTTCATATCTCAAATTCTATGTGAAAGAGAAATCGATGAACTATTTTACGAAAAGAAATGTGTTGTTGGTAAAAAATGCGATGATTGTGTAAATTTGACTAAATTTCAAAACAAATATCATACTGATATAAATGATCAATCATTGTCCAACATGAAAGTTAAATGGAAGAGATATGAATATATCCATACATCGATTCAAGGTGCAAATAGTGTTAAAAGAATTGAATTACGAGAAGAAGAATTTTTTGTGATAGACTTTTTGAGAAAGTTTGATGCAAAAATTTACAAATACAGCAAACATTCCCATAGAGATCGATGGAAAGACTTGGAATTCAAAAAATCTCGTGAAGTTTTTTCCACCAGGGACCATTTTTTTAGTAATTAATTTTGCAGAAAACTACACATTTGTTCCACAAAAAGAAATTCAGAGTGAATACTATCATTCTGACCAAGTCTCCATGCTCGTCCATATTCTATATAGACATGTTGAACATAACGTCGATCATATAGAAAGCACCAGTGAAAATTGACATATTATTAAAGAATATCACTTTTATATCAGTGACGATCTTACACATGATACATATTTTGTACAACATTGTTTTGGAAAAAATTATGATTCCTTGAAAAATCGTGGAATAACATTCAATGAACATTGGATATGGTCAGACGGATGCGAATGTCAATTCAAATCTGCACGATCATTCTTTTGGTTGTGTTGTTTTCATAAGAAAACCTACATTAAACATAGTTGGAATTTATTTGAGACTGGCCATGGAAAAGGAGAATATGATGGTGCAGGGGCATGCATAAAATGAGCACTTCGAAGATATCAAATGAACCCCTTTGCAAGCCGACTTGTGGACGTGAAAGAAGTTGTTCAATGGCGCATCGCTGCTCTAAGCCATGAGACTAACCGATCAAGGGAAGTGCGAAGGTACATTCATTTTAATTTTTATTGGATATCTAATTTTAAACAGTGTACATTTATCACAATGATTATCATTGATTGTATTTTGATATCATATTTACATTCTTCTTTAAATTTTCCATATAAAGGTTTTTTTGGCATATTGGGATCGAAGACGTAGATAGATCAATTGGAAATGACGTTGAAACAATAAAAGGGACTCGAAAATTGCATTCAATTAAAACAAAGTCGTCCAGAAATGTGTTTGCATTGGAAAAAATAAAGTATTCTTGTTTTTGTCATGTTTGCATATACAACACAAAATCCAATGACGTTTGTGAAAACAAAATGTATGTAAAAGATTGGAAACATACATAGCTAAATACAAAGGGCAAAATGTCTGTTGCAATGTTTGAAGAAATGCAATCAGAGGAGACTACAATATCATTCGATGGTGATCGAGTTTCTGATCTTGTTAAAGAAGGTAACATTTGAATTTCTTTCTAATGATAAAGATCTAGAAATAAATTTGAATATGTGTAATTTTGTTAAGTTTGTTTTATTGTGCAGGAGATGTTCTTGCTGTAATTGCACCTACTGACAACGATGAAAATGTGAAGTATTATTTGATGCATTGCACTGAACGAAAAATGAAATTATTAGAAGACTATAATGATCACGGATTTCCATATGAAAGAGGATCTATTATACTGAAAGGTTATTTTTTTCAGACAAACTAATCAAAGTGGGGATTTTGTTTACTTTGAAGACTATGAACTTGATTTCATAAGTTGTCAATATAGTCACTTGGTGTGTGCAACACGCATAAAGTCGATAAAGGTTCAATCAAAGAAAAAAATGAAAATTAAGAAATGGAAAATGTCAAAATCTGATCATGAACGGATTATTGAAGATGGCATTCCATTTTAATTCTTTTGATTGAACTGCCCAACAATTTATTCTCTTTGGATTATATGTTTTATTAGCCACCTATAAATTTTTGACATAGCAAACAGGTGGCTAAAATGTTTCTGAGCCTTCAAGAGAAACATTTCCCTTGAAAATATTTCATTCTTGAAGCCTCTATGTGTCGTCTGCTCCTTGAAGAATCTTCACTACTATTTCCATTAAAGAATCCTGCTGATTGGTGAAGAAAATGCTCTAAAAAAGGCCTCCATTTGCCCTGTTTCATCCCCTCCAAATCCTCATTTTCACCACTTTTTCCCCTTTCAAAATTCCTCTAAAGTCCCTCCATTAACCCCCCATCTCATCCCAAAACCCTTTTTAAACCTCATATTATCATTTATCTGGTTTAAAAATACCTTCTTTCGTTTACCAGAACCCCTCTCTTAGCCTTAAAAACCTTGTTTTTAAGCCCAAAAATCACCTTTTTACATTATATAGGACCTAAGCCCCCAAGGGCTTATTTCCTTAGCTCTCCGCCTCATGCGACCGACAGCCCCGCAACCGGGCGCTAAGGCCTTAAACCTTTCTTCCTAACCCCTTATTTCCCTTTTTCTTTGTTATTTCTTTATCCCGACAGTTTAACTTTTAAATGACTGTCGATCGTCCATACTACAGATCCAACGGCCAGGATCTGTTTCTGCCAGCCATATAACCTTTCCTCTTTCAAAAACACTGCGACCCAATATCAAATCTTAACCGTCCGTTCGCTTAATCTAACGGTCCACCAGAAACCCAATGCGTTTAACCTCCGCCCCATGCATCTCTCCCCATCGGGATTTCTCCGCACCGTCTTATCAAAATCATCAGATCTGACGGCTGAAGTGACATATTGCGGGGGTTTTTTTTTTTTTTTTTTTTTTTTTCCCGGGCGTTAAAGTTCAGAAATTGCGTGATATGGGCGGTATTGTTTTTCCACGTGTCACACGATGAGTGGAATCGTGTGATTTTTGTTAAAACCACTTCGCACCTCTGACCCCGCACGGAAACCACTCTGGTTTTCCGCTTACCACCCTCCACATTGAACTTTACTTTTGATCTCTGCCGTCGGTTGATTTAATCGAATGGTTCATACTCGATCTCACATTTTCCCTCTGTCTCCCATCTAACCTTTCAAAGGATTCCACCGAATGATCTTGGCCATTCATCAAACTGATCTAACGGCTCGGATTTATTTTCACCTCCGCTCATTCTCCTTTCACCCAGTCTCCCTCATGAGTCCATCGGACGATCATAGCCGTCCATTATTAAAATTTGACGGCCATGATATAATATCTCCTCCATTATCCTACTTCTTCATTCATCCTCCCAACGACCCTATCGCGCAATCTCGACCGTAGATTTCCACTGTTATATCGGATCCGACGGTCTAAAATCCTCCTCACCACAAACCTTCATCAGCCCGTTCTTCACCATTCCGACTTGGTTTTTCACCATTTTTCTGCTGCGATACACCATTTCGCCACTGCTCTTCATCCTCCACGAGCCCCCATAGAAATCCCCTTCCACTCCCATTAATTTTATAACATGTTTATTGTTTTTTGCAGGGTCACAGATGGTGAAAATCACTCTCTGTATCACAGTCAGAGACAAGGAAATACAGGGCGCAAAATGCCATTATGTAGAGCCGAAGAGTGCAGGGAAGACACCTGAGAAGATTTTAAGCATGTTTTTATCAAAGGATCAGTGTTAAACCCTGTTTCAAACCCTCCAGCGCCATTAAACCTGCACACGCACCAGAAACAGTCAGCAGAAGCAGAAAGGAGCATCAGTGAAGGAAATTAACGGATTAAAGCCCATTGTTGAAGATTTGAATGCTATAATCCAGTATTCAAAGAACGAAGACACAGATGAGGACCATAAAGATGATTAAAAGGCTTAATGAAGCCTAAAACACATGAAACAAGCCATATCTGAGATTTAATGACAACCGAACATTTTCTCCAAGAAAGGACTATCTACGTGACTTCCTCCATCTTCCATCAAACACCAGAACTATTATTACACTGACAGGAGTTTCTAGAGTTGTCAGGACAACAACTATGGAAGTATGGAAGACCTGAAAGACTTTCAGTCACCTTACTTATATCAGAAGACATAACAGAGTACCTACAGTTAGAAAGTACTTAAAAGCACATACCTGAAGGGATTGTCAGCCTGATAGAGACTTCTAGACCAGATTACAGAGTACATACAGTTAATGAAGAGCCATTACGCAGAATGGGCACTCAACCTTCTTCCACTCTGTCTTAATGAATCAATTAAGTTTACATCTACTACTACTGCTACTCGTTCTCCTATAAGAACTCCTGAAGAATACATTGAAAAGGTTGTTGGTTGTTGGGATTCTATTAGTTGTTAGAACTGTTATTGAGGGGAAGTAGTTGAGTAGTCTATAATATAGTAGGTTGGGAAGAGAATTCTGGATTGTAAAAAGCCATTGAGCTCAAAGTATGTGACTGGTTTTGCACTTCAATTAATCAAGTATATTCACAGGATCCTGGTCTATACTACTGGTCATGTTTTCCTTACTGCAATTGTCTCATTTCATATTTTATCATACTGTCCATAATTCTCTGATAAGAATCAATAATGTAGCTTAGGATATACTGCTGTAAAGTACCCTAAGGCTTCCTACTCTGCTTATATTTGATGTTGTCTACTGATTGTGTATCTAAGAGCACATTCTTCATAATTTAACCAGTATAGAAGTTGGACTGATGTATGAATTTGGAGTCTGTTTCTTAGATGTTATTGTTTGGTGTCAACTGAAAGAATTGGGAAACTGGGGATTTAGAGTTAGCCCTGTCCACTAGGGTCCTTTTCCAACATCTAGCCTTTCTAAGATCCCTTTGAGTTAGTGCCAAAAGCATTTATGGTTAAAAGTCTTTCTCTGATGTTGGGCCTTACTCTTTGTTTAATCCTAAATGTGTTCTACTTTCTGAAAGTGGTTATGAGGACTGTTGGATTGTCTTCCTTGAGAGTATGATGAAATCAGGTCTGGATTTAAATGACATCTGACCTGATCTTAAGCTACCCTTTGTGTATTTTATGAGAGTTTCCTTTGAAGTATGTCAAAGCAGGCCTGGATTTAAATGACATCTGACTTGATCTTAAGCTGCACTTTGGTTTCTTTCTTTCACCCACTCTTAATGTTCCATTCCACCATCTATCTAAAAATATCCTTTAGTATAGATGACTTGCCCTATGGAAACCCTTGGATAGTTGTTATGCAAGTAATCCCCTTTCATGACTCCATAGCCCAATGGATTAACCTTTCTCTTGACCTATCTTCCCATGCTGAAACATCCTTCTATTCAGTTCCTTCTTTACTTCCATAACCTTCTCAGTTAATGATCCCCAACAAAACAAACCAAAATAAAAAACCCTTGTGCTTCATACCTAGCCTAACACCTCAATTTGAGCCTTAAAGATATATCATTCTTTACATTTATAGAGAGATCCCTCTATGGATCCAGGAGGGCTAGATCCTAGGATCCCAAAGTGGTTTGATGTTGTCTTATCTTTTGGTCTTGCCAATCTGGCCAAAACATAGGAACCACAACATAATGGCAACTCCACTAGGGCACTTTTGAGTGTACTTCATCTTAGACACCCTTAGGACCTCAGAAGACTCAAAATCTCTGGTTAGATTGGTATTAAATTGTTGATGGTGGACAACAACCTGCTTTAAACATTCAAATTCATCCACCTGGCGACTCTACAATTCCTAATAGACCTAAAGAATCCACTGGAGGAAGAACCTGAAATATGGCCAGACCTTATAGAAGGATAGAACATTTAGGCTGGATTTGCTTTAAAGAATTCATTGTTTTTATCTACCACTACGTTCTATCCTACTTTAACTCGGATCAAGTGTACAAAGATGATATCCACATTGATTATGGGAAAGATCTCAAGCCTCAGTCTTCAGACCATGAGCAGACCCATACACCTGTGAAAAACCTAGTGAATGAAGAGCCTCATGTTGTATCTCTTAACTCTAATGAAACTTCAAGCAGTCATAGGCCTCTTGTTGCAATACCTACACCCACAAAGGTCATGGAAAGATATAAGCCTCTAGTTTTGCCTCTTATCTTCCAACCCCTTCCTGCAGGACTTACCAATAAGCTGCCCCTTTTTGATGGAGAAAATTCAAAGATCACTGATGGGAAGCATGTTCAAAAGCTTGAGGATTTACTCGACTTATATGAAATAGAAGAAGATGACATGCGTATTAGAATGTTTGCCTTGTCATTACAAGGAAATGTTAAGAGTTGGTTTAAAAACCTTCCAGCTGCAAGCATCATCAATTTTTAGCAGTTTGCTCAAGTTTTCCTTGATAAATGGGTTGTCCCGGGAAATGTCTTTCTCATCCTAGAAGAATACCAGAATTTTAGAAGACAACCAGGAGAGACAGTACAAAAATTTTCAGCCAGGTTCAATAAGGTATACAATGCAATATCTTCTGAGATAAAACCACGCTTGGGATGGGCCTTATTGCACTATCCGAGTTATTTTCACCATGAGGTGGAATTCCATATAAGAGAAAGAGAGCCTTCAAGCCTGGAGGAAATGCAGAACATAGCAATTACTATTGAATACAACCTGTGGTGCAGGGAGGAAAGATTCAAAGCAATAAAGAAGGACCAAGCAGAGAAAAAAAGGCAGATCTCTTTAGAAAACAAGCTGGAAAGATTGATAGAGACAGCCAACACCTTGCTAAGCATAAAAGAGGAAGAATATGAGGCTGGAATTAGAAATGCTTATTCAAAGGAACCCACACCTTGTCCTCAGAAAAAACAAACCAGATTTCTGCAAGACATAAGCAACATGCAAAGCATGTATGATGAACAAGATTTTAGATCAGAAGATGAACTTGCAGATTATTTTGAAGAAAGACTGGCTGAGAATCCGGAAGGTTTGATTGGTAACATTGCTTACAATTATGATTTTCCTAGTTTTGATCTATCTGATGACGATTCTTTCCAAATAGAAGCTAATCTTGCAGGACCATCATCATTAGATTTGTGGGAGGGAGGTCATGTCCATCAACTACAAGAAAGTGATGAGCCAATGCAGGCCATCTATGATACTGATGAAGAAAGTGTTGAAAGCCAGATAGCAGATGAAGATTCATTGAATCTTCACTCTGTTATATATCAGATCATCAGTAATAATTTCCATGAAGATGGAAGTCAACAGCCTTTCAGCTTAGAGGATGAGGAGGAAAGAAATGAAGAAACTCTTGAGAAAGTTGGATATCCTGAACCTCCTCTTGAAAGGATTGAGGTAATCAAAGAAGCTCCTGCTCAAGAATATGTTAATTTTTTCACGAGTTCGATGCACTCAAGCTTGAGAACCTACCCGGGGTTACAGAGGACAGCAACGCCAAGATGAGTGAGTCCTCACAGTCCGGATGATGAAGATGAGGAAGAATTCCTTTCTCAAGAGAAACTGTTCTTTGATCCAGTGGAAGAGGAAGCAATCCTGGTTGAAGCCTGCTTGCCAAATATTCACAATGAGGTATCATTTCAAGATCCTTATGCTCAATTCCTGCAGACATTTGAAGAAGGATCAAAGGTCATCAAGAGCAGCTTGTTGCAGACAACAAGAAAGAGTCCAAAAGCTGCTGTTAGAAAACAAAGAGAATGGGAGTGGCCCTGCCTATCCAACATGCTCAAAGAGATGAGTAGATACCAGTCATGTGATCATCTGATTGACTGGATGTATTGGAAAAGAAAGTTTGAAAGCTAGATATGTAAATGTCTCAAGTTAGAGTAGGGTAGGTAGGAAATCTCAATAAAGCTCAGTCTGTGAGCATTTAGTTAGTTGTTTTAATTTCTGCAAAGTTAATTTCATGGGCAACTTTCTTTATGCCATGGACCCACAGCAAGCCAAACAGTCTAATCCTGGTTTGACTGTGTTTCAATTTATGTTTTAGAATGTGGAGAAATAAATCTGCTAGACAGTTTAATCCTAGCAGATAGTAGTTTAGGTAGAGAAGCTATGAGGCCAACTGTTTAATCTGGCCTCATGGAGAAATAAGGGTAGAATGAGATTAATTCTGCTTTCAATAAAAAAGAATTGATGATGTGAAAGGTCTGCAAGTCTAAATGCACCTTGAAGAAAAAATGTTAGGACTGCAGGATGGGTAGGTAGATTGTTTGGGAGAATGTTTTTTGCTGATATAATGCCCATCATGTCTGTGGCAGTTGATAAAAGAACGAAAAAATATGTGTCAAGTACTAGGCATCTAGCCTACTCCAAAGATTATTTTCTGAGATTCTTGACACATTCAAGAAGATGACATCCCCATGTGGAGCCACTGTTAGCCACCTATAAATTTTTGGCATAGCAAACAGGTGGCTAAATATGCTTCTGAGTCTTCAAGAGAAACATTTCCCTTGAAAATATTTCATTCTTGAAGCCTCTATGTGTTTTCTATCCTTCGAAGAATCTTTCACCGGCCGTTTCCTCTTTATCCTAAAAAAGTTATCAAGCTCGTATGGAGAAACTTCTTACAAAAGGCCCCCTTTTTTTTTCCCTTTTTCACTCTCACAAAATCCCCCATGTTTCACCCTCATTCCCTTGATGAAATCCCTCAAATTTCCCCATTTAACCTCTAAGCCTTCCTAAATCCCCTTTTAAACATCATACTACCCTTTATTTGGTTTAAAAATCCTTTCTTTCCTCCACCGGAACCCCCTCTTTTACCTTGAAAACCCTGTTTTTAAGTCTAAAATCACCTTTTTACATTATATAGGACCTAAGCCCCCGAGGGCTTAATTCCTGTGGCCCCTCTTCCCCATGCGACCTAAAGCCCATAAACGGGTGCTAAAAAGCCAAAGAAACACCATAAAAACACTTACCCGAAACACTTTTTCCTTTTTTTTATTATCTTCGACGTTGTATTTCGAGTTGACGAAGAAACGTCGATCTCCACAGATTGATAGTTATCGGGCGTCTTTCATTTTTCCCATCTCTTTCCCCTGTTCTTATAACTCCACCTCACCTTTTAATCTCCACCGTCGGATCTGTAGATCCAACGGTCATGATCTGTTTCGCAAACCATTTAACCTTTCCCCTTTGAAAAACTTTCTGCCCCAACAGTAGATCACGACCGTCCAAACCTGAAGATCGAACGACCCACAATCAACCCGATGATTTAACCTCCGCCCTGTGCATCTTTCCCCATCGGGATTTCTTCGCACCGTCCGATCAAAATCATCAGATCCGACGGCTGAAGTGACATATCGCATTTTTTTTGTGTCCAGGCGTTAGAGTTTTGAAATCGTGCGATATGGGCAGTTTTGGTTTGCCACGCGTCACGTGATGAGTGGAATCGCGTTATTTTGGAAAAAAACATATACCACCTCTGACCCCGTGCGAAAACCGCTGCCGGTTTTCTGCCTTACCGCCTATCCTCCACAGTGTAATTTCTCGTTTAATCGTGGCCGTTGATCAGTCTGATCAGACGGTCTAGATTTATTTTCGCCTCCGCTCATTCTCCATTCACCCAGTCTCCCCTATGACTCCATCAAAAGATCATAGCCATCCATTATTGAAATCCGACGGCCATGATATAATATCTCCTCCATTCCCCTACTTCTTCATTCATCCTCCGAACGACCCTATCGCGCAATCTCGACCGTAGATTGCCACTATTATATCGGATCCAACGGCCTAAAATCCTCCTCGCCCCAAACCTTCATCAACCCATTCTTCACCATTCCACCACGATTTTCACCGTTCTTTCGCCTGCATCCACCATTTGCCTCACCTACGCCATCATCCCCTCGGCCCTTCACGACATTCCTCCCACTCTCACAGGGTTTTTCATAATAAGTTTGTTGTCTTTTTGTAGGTTTTCAGGGGCGTGAATTCGCTCTGTCTCACAATCACAGATAGGGAAATTCAGAGCACAGGAAGACATTTCCAGAGCCAAAACACGGGGAAATAAACTGTTAATAAGGTTTAAGACATATTTTATTAAAGGAGCAGTGTTAAAGCCATGATCTAAACCCTCCTGCGCCATTAAAACCTGCACATGCACCAGAAACAGTTAGCAGAAGCAAAAAAGAGTATCAGTGAAGAGAATTAAAGGATTTAAGCCTATTATTGAAGATTAAATGCTATAATCCAATGTTTAAGAGACACAGAAGACATAGATGAAGACTTTAAGAATGATCAATAAGGCTTAATGAAGCCTAAAGAACATAAACAGGTTATATCAGTGAATGGACATGAACAGAGCATTTTCTTCAAGAAAGGACCAACCATATGACTTCCTCCATATTCCATCGAACACCAGAACCATTATTACACTGAAAGAGGCTCCTAAAACTGTCAGGACAATAGTTATGGAAGTATGGGAGACCTTGCAGACCTTCTAGCCACCCTAATTTCAGAAGGCAAAATTGAGTACCATGCAGCCAAAGTACTTCAAAGAACACACCTGAAGTCATGGTCAATCTGACAAAGAATTACAGACCAGCCTAAAGAGTACACACAGTTAATGAAGAGCCATTGTGAAGAGTGGGCATTCGAATACTACCACCACTCTGTCTTAATGAATCAATTAAGTTTACATCTACTTCTGTTATCACTCATTCTCCTATAAGAACCCTTGTAAATTATATTGTTGTTTTTGGTTGATTGGGATTGTATTGACTGTTAGAACTGTTATTGGGGGAAGTAGCTAAGTTTGTAATTTAGTAGGATGGGAAGGGAAGTTTGGACTGTAAAAGCCATTGAGCTTAAAGTATGTGATTGTTTTTGCACATCAATTGAACAAGCAGATTCATAGGATCCTGGTCTACACTACTGGTGATGTTTTCCTTACTACAATTGTATTCTTTCATGTTTTCCACACTGTCCATTATGCTCTGATAAGAATCAATAATCTAGCTTAGGATATACTGCTGCAAAGTACCCTAATGCTTCCTACTCTTCTTATCCTTTATGTTTTCTGCTGATTGTATATCTAAGAACAAATTCAACATAATTTAACCAGTCGAAGATGTTGGTTTGCCCATGCTTATTGATGTATGAATTTAGAGTTTGTTTCTTGGATGTTCTTGTTGGGTTTCATCTGAAATAATTGGGAAACTGGGAGATTAGAGTTAGCCCCGTCTCACTAGGATCCTTTTCCAACAGTTAGCCTTTCTAAGATCCCTTTGAGCTAGTGTCAAAAGCATTGAAGGTTAAAAGTCTTTCTCTGATCTTAGGCCTTGCTCTGCGTTAAATCTTAAATGTTTTCTACCTTCTGAAAGTGGTCATGAGGACTGTTGGATTGTCTTCCTTAAGAGTATGTTGAATGCAGGCTAAGTTCAAAGCCTTTACCTAATCATAAGCTACCCTTTGTGCCTTTAATGAGAGTTTCCTTTGAAGTATGTCAAAAGCAGGCCTAGATTTAAATGACATCTGACCTGATCTTAGGCTGCCCTTTGGTCTCTTTCATTTCACCTCACTTCTTAATGTTTTCCATCTCACCATCTATCAAAAATATCCTTTGGTATAGATGAATTGCCCTATGGAAACCCTTGGATATTTGTTATGCGAGTAATCCCCTTTCATGACTCCATAGCCCAATCGAATGGCACTTCACTTGACTTATCTTCCCATGCTGAAACATCCTTCTACTTTGTTCCTTTTTCACTTCCATAACCTTCTCAGTTAATCATATCCAACCAAACAAACCAAAACCAAAAAACCCTTGTGCTTCATACCTAGCCTAATACCTCAATTTGAGCCTTAAAGATATATCATTTTTTACATTTATAGAGATATCCCTCTCTGGATCCAGGAGGGCTAGATCCTAGGATCCCAAAGTGGTTTGACGTTGTCTTCTCTTTTGGTCTTGCCAATCTAGCCAAAACACAGGAACCACAACAACTTCTACAATAAGAAATTCTTCCTTCATTCCTCATACCCTTATATCAAATGCATTTAAAGACCCAAATACATGTTGCATGTAAGGGTTAGGAAGACCCCAAATTTCTCCTCTTTTTCCTATTTCATGGGTGAAATGTGATATGAATTGCTATTTTTTATTTGAAACTCGAAACAATGATTAACATTAATATCATACGTCAATATTCAAAATTTAGTGGAATCAAATTCCTCTAGTTATGACACCATTAGACCTTTGCAAATTGGACATTGATTCTTTTGAAGAAATTTCTCCTTAATACAGGTATCATGATAACGGTGATCACAATTTAACCTACTCAGCTCATATCTTTCCTCATATTTTTCTCACACTACTCAATAACCTCATGTGATAGATTTGTGGAAGGTTGAAATTAAAAACTCAATTCCATACAACAACAAGGCTTCACAACCTCCTTGTGTCTACCAACACAGAAACTAGCAATCAGGGCCTCCTCCTATTTGCATCAAACTTCTCCATGTGATTACACATCCACATAGACGTTTGTAAATCCTCAAGGAGATTTATGCAATTAATACCAAAAAAAAAATACCAAAAAAACTTACCATTCGAAGTTGTGGCAGCAAAAAAAAGTACTCCTACAATGGCTTTCTCTTTCTCGTAGACTACACATTGCCTCCTATTTCATTCCCACTACACATTATTGATCAAATCTTAGCTTTGCACCTAAGATGCACTAACTCTCAAACATGTGCCTCCTCCTCCTTGGTCAATCACAAATGTGGATGGAGCTTTAGGATGTAGATATTAACTCAATAAATTAGCTCAAAAAAACAAACACAACTTTGATGAAAAACACTCTATTGTGACGACAAAGTATGTAATACCCCATATTTCGGTTCATTGAGCTTTAAGTTTTAGTTATTGTGATAGGACAAATATTATTTGGTCCTGTGAAACATTCATAATGTTGTAAGAATTATTTCGATTTTAATAATATTGATTTAGAAAGATGCTTACTAATTGGAAAGGACAGAGTATAAAGAGATCCAAAAATTCTGATCCATGTGGATAGGATGCAATTTTTTACACTTTCCCAAATCTCCCCGAAAAAAACCCTTAGGGAGAAAGAAAATAAGTTAAATTTAAAATTATATTGGAGAAAGGTATATAATAATACCCCAGTGAGGAGGAAAATGCATTAGGAAGGGAAGGGAAAATCAATGTTGTGGGAAAAGCAACGTTATGGGAAAAGTGAGCTTTAAGGAAGAAAAACAAAAATTTTATGGAAATAAAAACAAAAGAAAAGCCTAGGTTATGGGAAATAGAAGCCCATAATAACGAGACGTCATTATGGAAACTCCGCTGGGGAAAGTTGGCATAAAAGTTCCTTCACTAGACTGACAAGGGGGATTAGTTGGTGGGTCGAAAGATCTCTGCTTGGGGGAGAGCTTGGAAGAGGAAGCTCATGGATGGGAGGCAATTTCATCTTTTCTAGTTAGTACGATGATGCCATAAGAAGTCTTTAGTCATCTCCTTTGTCTCGTTAATGATGAATTAATGTGTTAAATTTTATTAACAGGAAAGTGGAATGAATTACCATGAAATTATTATGAGTGGGTGATGATTTATAGCTAGGTACAATTATGGTTGACGTAATGGAGTATGTAGGATACATTTTACTTATCTATATATATATATATGACACTGCCTTGTTATTATAGCTCAAATTTCATGGATTTTAAATATGTCCAATGGAACAGACTTAATCAGACCAAGCCCTAAGGTGTAGAAGCGGGATCACCTTACGGTGGTACCCTAGTGCGTTAAGAGTTAGATATGTAAGTCATGTAAGATTATGCCTTGTTGGGTCTCCAAGGGAAAATATCTCTAATAGGTAGATGCTAACCATAATAAAGGGAAAATGTTCATGGGTAAATTATATTATAAAAAATATTTATCTAGAAGACTACTCTCAAACAAAGAGAGAGAGAGTCTTCCATCCTAATTATCTATAATTGTTAGACATATCCATTCCTTATGGATTTCTGAAGGAAATTCTATTGAAAGAATTCCAGCTTAGTTACATAGACGAGGCTTACAAAAAGAAAGAGAACAGGAGGGAAACTAAGTAATTATTTGACTTAATTATGCAAAATTCAGCCATGCATTAAGGTAGCATACTTAGTTCTGACCGTGGAGCATCAGTGAGAGAACATAAGTGCATCATGCTACAAATAAAGGAAATCATGTTGAAAACACAAGAAACTACCTGCATATTAATTAATGATTCGAAAAAAAAAAGAGATTTTTTATGCACATTATGCTTCACCAAGAACCAATTAAGAGACCAAAACTAACCCTAGTTCGAATCATGCATTAGAAGAACCATATCAGTATGAAATATTCAAATACATTTTAGACCAGACAATAAAAGGAAAGGTTATATAAAACGTATATTTAGTAACATTACGAATCATGTTCACCAGGGTTGCGAGGAGGCTAACATTAAACTGAAGCAAACACACATTTCACACATAAGGGAGCAACCAAGCCTGTGAATCCAAGTTTGAAAGACAGAGAAAAATCACAAGAATAATTCTAAGGGACAAATCTAGTACACAGAACTGAAGAAGTAGCGTTTATATCTCAGTTGTAATCAAGCTTAGCATTCACCGTAAACATAGTATCATTATAACATTGGGAAAAACAACATCATAGAATTATAATAGTGGAGAGAAAACAACTAAATATTCTCAAATAAAGTATTGGAAAAGGTATGATACAGTGCTCATAATGAGTTAAATCAAACCATAGAAGTAAAACAAAAAAAAAATAGCATGTTGTTACCATATACAATAATATATGTGTCTAAATAAATAAATTCTCAATACATTAACAAATTACATATCCCTCCAAGGGTCAAAATAGTCTCGGTTTTGGGCTTAGTCAGTTGGGTGACCTTTGCAAATAATGCAGGACAACGTTTGTAGTGGAAATTCGACATGCAGACCTAGGACAAACCCTTAAGATAATGGACCCTTCTATGGATGGCCACGAATATAGGGAACCAACCTTAGCAAGAAGTACATGTCGATTAGAGGCTTCCAAACCTTTAAATCTTGGTGGTTTGATAGTGGGATAGAGCAGGTACCTGTACCAAGCCTATATGCACAAATTAAATCCCAACATATATATAAATATATATATATATATATATATATATATATATATATATATAATAAATGGGGTCGTATTTACTTGTCGGATGAGGTTGTTGTGTCAACCCATGCCTATAACTGCACACACATGAAGAAGCCTTTAGAAGGAATTACAAAAAGAAATAGTGCAGAAACCCTGTGAGAGGAAGAACCCATTTCATTAAACACAAGAGGAATGGGTCAAACACAAATTGTTATAACATAACAAGTGCAAAAAACTAGAGAAAACCTAGTTTACCTAGTGAATTGAGTGAAGTGAATTCCATAGCCAGAAAACCTCCCAATCCTTCTGCATCAAAAACCCTACAGGGGTATATAAAAAAAAGAGAAGTGAGTTCGTGTGAAACCCAAGACGAAATAAAATAAAAAATTTAAACCAAAATGACCATTAACAAAAACCCACCTACTATAAAATCAAGAACGCATCCAGATACATTGGAGGAACACCTTGCCAAGACCCAAAGGATGGATTTCATCGAATTAGGAGTACCCTCGACATAGGGTTCAAAGCCAAATTCCTATCTGCGATTCACAAGAAGAATTTAATGTGAGAAATATAGTAAAAATAAAAGCAAACACAAAAAAACAAGGTGTAAGCCGCAGAGGAACTCCTTACCTTGACAACTGTAAGTTCTATTTTGTGACAGTTAGAAAAATCGATTTCTAGGACATATAAGAAGTGGGCTCCTACAGATTGACACAATGCTTCATGGGCGAAGTTGAGGCTAAAATCAAACCAGACATAAAATACCAAAATGAGGGAAAAACGCCGGAAAATCAAAGGGTTACCTATAAGTCTCTATCGCCATGGCAACCATGAGGGCCAATGTGTGAACTTTGGTTTGGATGTAATGCTGAATGGTTAAATTATATGGTTATAGGGCTATGCAGACCCATAACAAATTTAGCAACCCCCACCCTTTGGATCCAAAAACCACAGCCTTCGAAATGGACCAGATTACAAGAAAATAGAAATTTAACACCATAGGGTTTAGAATGTGTCATATGAACCATTGATCGACCTCCAAGGAAATCTCCACCATTCACCAAGACCCTGCCTCGAGATCGTATGGGGCACGTGAATGCACATCATATCACATGGGCAATGCGTCATTGGAAATCCATGAGTGGATGGTACTGCCAGGTGGAGTACTACAAAAATAATTTAAGGGTGGAGATACGATAAAATATAAGGTTGGCCTATAGTTAAGAGGGTGCTAGATTATATGAAATAAACTTTCACAAACATTACATCACATACAAAGTTAGACCATTCATATCTGAGGTAAGAAAGGCACCTAACCAAGCAATAAGGTCAACGAATATTATTCTTAACCTCGAAGGTCAACCTTTACATTATTATCAATATCTTAGAAGGTCCGCCCTTAACATTATGATCATTATCATTGAAGATCCTATATTCGATAGTTGGGATAATTATACAAGTGAAATTGGTTTCATAAAGATTCCCATGGTGGGAAAACAAATTGATAAGAACATAAACTACATAAGAACAACGTGGAGAAGAATAAGTATACTTAGGAGGGGCATAAATGAGAAAAAAAATGGGTACATTACAAGTGGTATCAGAACCCAAGTTAAACACTAGGCCTAGCATGGACCCTTCGTGCTTGAAGAATTCTGTTGTCTGTAATTTTAATTTTACTATTAATTTTATTGTTCAAAATATTTTTTGTAGAATGATTATGTTAATGGTTGACTGTGTGTCAGATATAAGGTGCAAACAAAATTTACAACAAACTTCATGTTAGACAGGGAAGAGTTGTATCTGGAACTGGGGGAGGGGGATACTCCTCCAGATTCAAATTCCCAGATATTGGGAATGATCAGGAATTTGCAGCAAGAACTAGTTCAACTAAGGACTAGTAATGAACGTTTGTCAGAAGCCAACAATGAGCAAGAGCGATTGATAAGGTAATTAACCTATAGATCCAGTCACCACGAGGGGGGATAGGAAAAAATGAAAAGAAAAGAGGTTGAAAGAAACTCAGAAAAGTCTGAGAGTGAAGAAGAGTTTGGAAAGGCAGACTCCAAGTCCAAGAAAAAGAAGGAGTTGCAGAGAGAATTCCCCAAGATAAAACCTCCTACCTTTGATGTGGAAAGGGAAGAGGATGCGGAAGCCTGGCTCCTGAATATGGTTAAGTATTTTCAGGTATATGAGTATGGAATTAATTTGAAAGCAATACTGGTATTTTACCAATTGCAAGGTAAATCTACACTTTGGTGGGAAGAGACCAAAATCATACACTTGCTGGATGAGAAGATAGTCTCATGGGAAGAATTCTAGCAGAAGTTAAAATCATGATACCTCAGTGAAAGGTACTATGATGACTGTGCCAATGAATTACATGAGCTAAGATTGGGACAAATCACCATAGATGAATTTGTGATGAAATTCATAAACTTACTTCGCTATATATCGTACATAAGAGAAGAAAAAGAGAAGGTACAAAGGTTCCTAAATTGTCTTCCCATGATATATAAAGAAAGAATTGAGTTTGACAACCCAAAGACTATAGATGAAGCTATCAGAGAGGCCCGATTACACTATCAAAATTTTAAGGGTCGGAATGATAACCTTAAAATTTTGCATGATAAAGAAAAAGAGAAGCGTGGAACAATCACAAAAAGACACAAACCAGCCTATCTAAAGAATTTTTGCAGGGATCACCAGAGAAAGAAATTTATTAAAGGTGGGGAAAATAATCCATCCCTAACACATATCGGATCCAAGCCCATGGAAGTGAACAACAATAAGGATTCATGAAGGAAAGAAAAATATCCACTGAAATTCTGGAGATGTGGAGAACCTCACCTACTGCGAGATTGTCCACACAACCCTCGTGTCATTCAGAACATTCAAGCAGTACATGAGGCAACCATGGTAAATGATGTGGCTAGAAGCATTCCACGAATCATCGCAACATTGAAGCTCAGAAGGTTGAACATCAATTGAAAATGATCGAAATCAAAGGTATCATTACCAACTAATCTGTGTCTGTTTTAATTGATCCTGGAGCTAGTCTAATTTATATTAGCCCAAAAGTAGTGGAAAAGTATAAATTGCAATCATAAAAATTTCCGCACTCTTAGTTGGTGCAATTAGCTGCATGCATGAAACGGAAGGTAACTCATAAGTTGAATAAGTACCCTATAAACTCAAATGGGTATCATAAACACCTGAACTTGAATATTCTGCCTTTAGGATCCTTTGATATATTTGTCGGTATGGATTGGCTGGAACAACAAAAAGCAGTAATAAACTGCGTAGAAAAAACAATAAATTTCACAAATGAGCTGGTAAAGTCTGTTGTAATAGGAGGGAAACCCAAACCTATGTCTTTCAGAAAAATTTCTTCACTACAATTAAAATGGATAGCACAGAAGGACTGTCCAGTTTACATGGTTTAGGTGGAAGAATTGGAACAACAAACATAAAATGTTATTGTGGGAATTCTGCCAATAATTAGAGACTTTCAGGATGCATTTCCTGAAGAAATTCCTTGGCTACTCCCTCGCAGAGATATAGATTTCTCTATTGAGTTGGTGCCGGGAGCACCCCCAGTTTCCAGAGCCCCCTATAGAATGAGTACACTAGAACTATTAGAGTTAAAATTGCAATTATGAGTATTGCTAAACAAAGGCTATATCAGACCAAGTGTGTCCCCATGGAGAGCTCCGATACAATTTGTCAAGAAAAAGGATGGTACCCTTAGAATGTGCATTGAATATAGATAATTGAACAAGTTAACCATCAAAAATCGATATCCCCTAGAAAAACAGATGATTTGTTTGACCAAGTGAGGGGAGCTACCATATTTTCAAAAATTTATTTGTGAATTGGTTATCACCAACTTCGCATAAAAGACGAAGACATTCACCAGAAATATTTCAGGACTCCATATTGGCTTTAAGAGTTCGTAGTCCTACGTTTCGAACTCACTAATGCCCCTGCTACTTTTATGTGTGTCATGAATAATATCCTTCAAAAATATCTTGATAAATTTGAATTAGTCTTCATAGATGACATCCTGGTGTATTCTAAGAGTGAAGAAGAACACTAGGAACACCTCCGAGTAGTGATCCAACACTAAGAGAGCACAAAATGTATGAAAAACTTAGCAAGTATGGGTTTTATAAGCCAACGATTCAATATTTGGGACATGTTATCTCAAAGGAGGGGTTGACAGTAGACCCGGAAAAGGTACAAGTAATTTTAAATTGGCTGGTACCCACAAATGTATCAACAATTCGTTCATTCATGGGGATTGCAGGGTATTACCACATATTTGTGAAGGCTTTTCCCCATTACCTTATTCCATCACCTCCCTGCAGAAAAAGGGGGCGAAATTTGAATGGACAACCAAGTGTCAGGAAAGATTTGAGAGACTGAAAACAAAAATTGACTACTGCCCCTATCCTAAAAATTGCAGATCCAACTAAATAATTTACAATATGCATCGATGCTTGTATAAAAGGACTGGGAGGAGTGTTATTACAAGACAATGCAGTAATAGCCTATGAATCTAGAAAATTGAAAAAACATTTGCAAAACTATGTAGTTTATGACTTAGAATTAAATGTTGTCATACATGCGTTGAAAATGTGGAGGCACTATTTTCTTGGTAAAAAGTTTGTACTAATGATTGACCATATTAGCCTAAAATACTTCTTTAGCCAGCCATAATTGAATGTAGTAGAGGCTAGATGGTTAGCTTTCCTTAGCAAATTTGACATGGAAATAAAACATATTAAAGTAAAATAAAACAGAATCGTAAATGCCTTAAGTAGACACTCCCATTCGTTGTTATCTAACATGGGTAGCAACATAAAGACATATTTCGAAAAACAAGTTCAGGAAGCCCTACCACAAGATCCCCAGTATCTAGAACTACAACTAAAAGTACAACATAACATAATTCCAGGGTAAGGACATTAGGGGAATTATTCAGTGATTGCGGAATATAACTAGATTAGATATTTAATTCCGTACCCCAGCTCTATTGTCTGTATGCTCCTCAACTTTGTTTCAGGTTATTTATGACAAATTTAGAGTGATTCTCTGCTTAACAACGCTTTTTAAAGGTTTATTTTGACACATATTTGGTTATTTGTGTGTCGATTCATAACAGAATTGATATCAAAATGGAGTAAAATTTGAGTGTACATTCTAATTTTTCAATCTGGGCCCTTTTAACTTTTAAATTATGGTTCTAATTTCATTGATTTTTGTTTTATTGTGAGTGGAAGAATTAGTGATGGTAATTAGGTTAGTAAATTTTGTTCACCAGAGATCTAGGTGATATATTGGACATGGTGAAAATGTAGTCTTGCCAAGTTTAGAAAAAAAATGGTTAGCTAATTTCTTTTCATTCCAACTAATACAACTAATTTCTTGAATTGCAAATCTCTAATCTCTTTTATAGAGAAAATCTATTGAAATGAAAATCTTTAATCTCTTGAAACGAAAATCTCAAATTTCTTCTCATGAAATGCAAATCTCAAATCTCTTTTATAGTGAAATCTGATCTCTTTTATAGTGAAAATCTTGAAATGCAAATCTCAAATTCCTTTTATAGTGGAAAGAGATTTCCGGCGCAAATCTAAAATCTCTTTTATAGTGAAAATCTTGAGATGCAAATCTCAAATCTCTTTTATAGTGAAATTTTTGAGATGCAACTCTATAATCTCTTTTATGGTGAAAATAGATTTGATCTTTCTAGATCTGGAGTTCTTCTAGAGTGAAAACAAATTGATCTTTCTAGATCTGGAGTTTTATTATAGTGAAAAAATATTGATCTTTCTATATATGGAGTTTTGTATTGAAAAGCTGTTTGATTATTTTTATTTTTATTTTTTAGTGAAAAGAGATTTGATTATTTTTATTATGTTATTTTTATTTTTTATATTTTATTTTAAGGAAGTTAAAATGTTTACATTACATTAATCTTTTTATTTAATTTTAATTTTATTTTTATGTAATTTGACCTAGTCAAAATGTTTTAGTATAAGACACGACATTACAACATGGCCTCTATGCACAATAAACTCTAAGCACCAACCACTAGCATTATAAAGTACCTTTTCCACAAGGTGAATGAAGTCACTACCACTATAAAGCCCCATTTTCCATGAGGTGAATGAGGTAATTTTTCTACGTGAATGGATTCTAGTCCATCAAATACCACTATAAACTCTTGAAGTCCCTTTCCACAAGATAAATGAATTCGATTCCAATCACTACCTTTATAAATTCTAAGAATTCTTTCCACAATATGAATAAAAATTTAAACACTAAAACTATATTTGCAAATTCGCCTTACCGCAAGTTAGTCAGCCTCGGCAGCCAGTGTCTAGTACATCTATTTTACCTTTTTCACCTCAACAACTTTCGCAATAGTCCAGGATTTCATTGACCTCCCCATCCCTCATCTCGGCGTATCCTTTGCCGACCTTTGTTTTTCGTTGGTACGTGCACCCTTTATTACTATAAGTACCTTCGCAGCTCTGTCTGGCGTGGGCTCACCCCTTTCAAGTTTTTTCATTTTAAGAAGTTTCAAACATATATTTTGTACTTTAACTATTCTTTCAATTGATTTTGTAATAAGATGTATAATTCCAATGTTTATTAAGGTATTGGATTCTTTTTATCAAATGCTAGATATATCTAATGCTGAGAGTTTGAATATTATTGTTTGACTTTATTTTAGTCATTAAATAACTATTCATATTCTTTCAATTAATTTTATAATAAAATATAAAATTCTAATGTGTATTAAGTAACTATTCGTATTCTTTCAATTAATTTTATAATAAAATGTATAATTCCAATGTCTATTAAGGTATTGGATTCTTTTTATCAAATGCTAGATTCTTTTTATCTAATGCTAAGAGTTTGAATATTATTGTTTAACTTTATTTAGTCATTAAATAACTAGTGTATCATTTTAGTTATTAAATTTTAGAATTCTTTTTATCAAATGCTAAGAGTTACTTTTATCTAATGCTAAGAGCTTGAATATTATCATTTAACTTTATTTTAGTCATTAAATAACTAACTAATATATCATTTTAGTTATTAAACCTTAAAATTCTTTTTATCAAATGCGAAGAGTTACTAGATTCTTTTTATCTAATGGTAAGAGTTTGAATATTATCATTTAACTTTATTTTAGTCATTAAATAACTAATGTGTATTAGGTTTTAATTATTAAACCTTAGAAGTAAGATTATTAATTCTAAATTACTTAACAAAATATATCAAAATTTTCTTACTTCATAAATTATGCAAACTATATCATAAGAAATTTAAAGTATGTATCTTGCACTCTTAACTCTAATTCAAATATATATTTAATTATAATGTTGATTAAAATCTTAAAATCCTTTTAGCGAGTTTGAAAATCATCAATTTAATAAATACAAAAGATATAAATAAAATATTAAGAAATGTTGTTTAAATGTGTGATGATAATTTTGTAAATGTATATCTTAAACGATTAGAAAATTGAAGTCACGAAGAAGATGGGTAAAAAAGACAATGATAAAGGGTTAAGATTTGTTTTGTTACTTTTTACTATATTTTTATATAAAAAAAATAATTATTATAAGAATTATAAATTTGAAAAAAAAATACCTTTTCCATTTGTTTTTTATTCATAGATCAAAATTGCTTACACAAATTTGAATTAATGGTTTGAAAATGAATGGGTGTATTGTTCAATGTTAAAGTACTCATTTAGTGATTCAACTTGCTTTCAAATTAGCCCACCAAAAAAGAGTTAAAATTTTATAATTAATCATTTTCTTTTAATTAAGTTATATTTGGAGATCTATGAAAACTTTGTGAAATATGTGATTTAAGATTCAATTCCTTTTTGGACACACATGAGAGTAATGGCTATTGAAATGAACTTCATATCACATAAATACAAACCCAATCCAGTTAACAATTCCTCTTAACATTAAAAAAATAATAATATATAAAATTTGTTAAATACCATGTTGAACACACACATGGTGTATGAGAGGCATGAACACACACACACACAAGAGACTCAACACACAATGAAAGATATGTGAGGCTTTCTTATTTTTCCATTATACATGATGTACATTTATAAGTAACAGTGTGACTCTTGGTTTCATATTCCAAGGTCACTTGGACTCCATTGTGACTTTTCATATTCCACACCTACCCATGTAGGATTAGGTGTTCCAACATCCCCCCTTAATCCGAAGGGGTATGTGTGAGTCCAAGAAAAGAGTTGTAATACAAATCTGCAAAGTATACATGGTAGCACTTGGGCTGAATCAACTCTTCGAAATGTTGGA
>JAXQQM020075137.1:0-12886 GCA_034641835.2 Pinus albicaulis | reverse complement strand
ATTTCAATGACTGGTATCTCTGTTGTACCTCAAGAAACAATTCCTTGCTGTGTAAAGGAATTTGTGCTCAAGACATTATTAAATCATGTCACAAACAAATGTAATAATTGTCTCTATTTTATAAACCTTTAAACATTAATTATAATCTTCAAATACTAAACCCATGCATGTTCTGCAATGCCATATTATTTTTATGCCGAAGTGAATGAACGGAAGAAACAAGAAAGAAAAGGATTCTAATTTGATATGATGTCCGAAACAGAATCTATCATGATCAAATCCTGAAGAAGTAAGCAATGGTAAGGTTAAAATAGAGGAGCGCCCATTAAGGTTTATTTAACTCTTAAATACACATGTATCCAGAGACCTGCAGCTCAAATTACTCTATTTTATTCAAAGACATGAAAACATAATGAAAACTGGGAAACTATTCAGCATAGGCAGAATGATAGAAATTTGCAAAACTTTTCATTGATTCAATATTCTCCAATACAAAATTTGGCTTCAAGGTTCAAAACTCGGAACCTTTATCTTTCTTGAAATTGTCTTTTTATACAGAATCACAAGACAGTTTCCAGTAATGAAACTGAGTCTAACTGCTCCAACTAACTCTAACTGCTTAAACTACTAACTGTTATGGAGGCACATGCCTCGGAAAATCCTATTACATTTACATAATTTTGAAAAATAACATAATGAGAATTTTAAAACTTCTAATCTATGAGAACATCTAGTCTTGAAGCGGTTGCTGAATCAACGGCTACTTTTGATCGAGCCGTTGAGATCTCTTTTACTGTATCTATGGAGAAGGTTTTTCACTTTTTCCAAAGTTCACCTTGAGTTGTGGAAGCATTCTTGTAACTAAGATATTCCAATCTAAATGCAATAGCCTGACTGTGAGTAAGTCTTTCTGTGAAGAGTGTTTTTACCATCCATAGCAAGTTGAAATGCCTCTGCAAAAAGTTAAACATTGTTTCTCCCTTTAGAACTTGTTTCTTTTCGTGCCTGCTATCTGCCCTGCTTTTTTCCAGTGTCGGTGCATCTTCATAAAACTTCCACGTCAAAATATTTCCCTTTTCTGTGCAGCATGAGGGTAAACTTGTTCTGATCAATTTATCAAATGTTATATCAAACTTCTTTACCACCTCTTTTATTCCCAGTAACCTTTTCTCTGCTACTTGCCGAAGATTATTCTTAATTATCATCTTATTGACTTCTTCAGCATAAAAGTATCTGTCTTGTATTTCCATATCTTCTAACTCTTCATCTGATTTGGAATTGATAAAATTTATAAACTTTCTAGCCCAATTTTCTCTTTTAATGACCGTTTTCTTTTCAGATAATATCTCTTCTTCATGCTCTGAGATGAGGAGTTTTTCCTTAGCAATTATATTTAGGGAATCCCAATTGGACTTCATTTCAGAGATTATTTCGCCCCAGATGATATCTTTAGCTCTTAAAAGTGAGATATTACCCTTTAATTTTTCCTTGAGATCTTTAATTTCATCCTCAGCCTTTTGTAATTTCTGCTTGTTCTCATTCGCTTTATCTTCCCATGCTCGCATGATCTTGGTAGCTATTTCCAACTCTGATTGCGCCTGCTTACGATCTCGTTCTGCTAACTTTAATTCGGTGCTGAGCTGAACAACCTGTGCTTGAGGATCAGAATCAGCATCACCTGTAGGCAAAACAAAAGTGCAAGTGTGATTTTCAATACGGTTCTGTAATGAAATAGCAGTGTGCTTCACTTTGGACAACTCTTCATCTTTCCGCAACAGCTGCAGACGTAGCTCTTCTTTTTCTTTCTCCACTTCAACGACTTCTGCGGCCATTGAGTGCTCTGCAGCTGGTAATTTTAGCTTTTTCCTCAATGAGGATATTTCCATTTCTGCACTTTTCATGAGCTTTTGAACTGCAGCTTTATCATTGGGATCTACACCTATTTTCATAATGATCTTCTTCAATTCTTCATTTTGAGTCGACAAAGCCCTTGAATTAGCTATCTCCATCTTGATCTGTTTAATAACTTTTGCAAGCATGTTCTCAGCCTTAATTGCTGTGGCATTAGTCTTGGTTAAATCATTTACAATTAATTGCCCAGTCTGCATATGAAGATTCATTTTATCCCACAATGGGATATTTTTAACATCCATAATTATGTTTACCTCATTAAAACTGCTCGAAGATCCAAGGGACATCCCGGTTGGATGTGTCAGAGCCATCCTAAATTGATCCTTTTCGAGGTCCATTACAGTCAATAACCTGGTCTGATCAGCAGCTACGTGATGCTCTGCCTGAGCTTCTACATTAGCTTTTATCCTTTGATTTCTTTCTTCAATCTGTGTAAATATTTGTTTGAATGAAGGCATCTTCTCTGAATAAAGTTCATGTCCTCTAGGAGAAGAAGGGACATTTTGTTCTTCATTGATATGAAAGGTAAAACCAGGCGAGTTAGAAGAATGATCCTCAGCCAATTTGGTTCTCTTTTCTTCCCTGGGCTCTTCATCATCTACTTCAACAACATCTTCCCTACCTCTTTTGTTTGCCTTTTCAGTAATAATAGGCGTTTGAATGCTCATTTTTGATGCGTTTATTTCGCCCGGGTTTGCTAGCTTCTCCTGATCAGGTCTGCTTACATGAGAAAACGCAGAATATCCATTCTCAATTCTTCTCTGAGAAATTACTCCATGTGGATCATAAGACCACTTTTCTCCTAGTAGCAACTGTGTCTCTTCCAACATTTTAGAAACTTCATCAAAAGCTTGCCTCGTATTGACCACGAAAGGTCCCACACTCATAGGCAATTTAAACATAAAACCTTTCTTCTTGGGAAGAAAGTGTACCTGATCCACATTAAGGCTCTGTCTTATGAATTCCAAGGCGAAAAGCCGCATGGGTACAAAAGTTGGGAGCCTATAGGGCTCGATGCTAGCTCCATACAACCTTATCTCTGAATACTCTTCAAACACAAACCAGTCTCCAAATATGCAACTCGGTCCTAGCTGTAGGAACTCCCGGGCTTTTGGTAAAAAACATGGAGGAGGAACTCCATTCAAAATTCTATAAGCAATTGACATATAATGACTAGCAAACTCAAATAACCCTGCTTCATTTCCTTCTTTTCTAGTCATATCAGTCCAAAATAACACAAATTGTTTTTGCTTATTGAAATCAACTATATTCAATCCCAAACTCATAAATTCTTCGACATTCTGATATAAAAATAAATAAACAATCAAGGATGGGAATCTAAAGAAACCTGTAAGAGGAAAGGCCATCAACTGAGAATTTACAATCTTCTGCCAGAAAGATGGAATGTCGAGAACAACCCCTGGCTTCATCATAAGCGTGTACATTCCCAAGACTGATTTATCAACTGTCTTGTCATTGTCTTTGCCCAAAATCTTCGCAATGCAACTTAAAACTGGTCTATACTCAGCATCGAACGCTTCCAAACTAAATTCTTCTCCTTTGAGCTGAGCTTTCTCTGAATTTGATCTCAATTATGACATACACAGACTGAATTCTTCATTTGAAAGGTCTTCAAAATAACGAGCCAATGAATCTTCAGAAAACTGCAATGGTGACTCGTTTTCGGGAAAACACAATGCTTGTCGAATTAATTGCGTCAATACCTGCAGAAATTTTTCTCCCTGTGAGTTCATGATGAAACACTTACCAGGGTACATTGAAGAGACCAGCCACGATATGAATTCGGGAAAAAAGTGGGCTTTTGGGATACAGGCAGACAAGATACCGGAACTCTTCATGGATGAAAACACTGGGGATTTCTCAGCGTTTAGGGTCACTTGGTGATACAATAAGGAATGGTTGACAGAAGACAAGGTATCCTGGACGTCTTTTTCACTATCCAAGAGAGAATTGAGGTTTGTAATACCAGGTAGGGAGACTCTCTTTGCCATGGCTGACAGGCAATGGAAACAGTTCGTGGAATAGCGGATAATGCAAAGGTGGCAAGAACACGGTTTGAATGGAAAAAACAAACACAAATGGACGGGAATGAGACAAAAGAACTTTTTAACAGCTACGAAAACCGGTAATAAATGCCGACATGACGTGGAAAAAGCCGTTGAAAGAGGATGACAGCTGTCTTCCACCTCACCAGATGACGTCACCGCGGGGGGTCTTGGAGTACAGCAGTGAACCTCGGCCGGCACCCCCCGCAATGAATCCTAGCTGTCGATCACGGCTCACCCGTGATCTAACCAGTCAACTGCGGGGGTGTCGAATCGGATAATGCACGAGCGCTTTATACCCCCGCATTTGATCACCCGACCACGTTCTTCCACGATCACTACTTCCACTCAGTAAGTTGCTCGTAACTTAAGCATGAAACCCAAAAATACATTCAAATAAAGTTTAATGATAAACTTGATTTGCATTGAGGTTGTAAGGATGCTTCTCTCTTTTTTTTTTTATAATACAACATAAAACATTATACTATATCATATGTATTTTCGGAATTTCAAATTATTTTATTTTCTAATTTTCAAGACAAAATAAAAAAGGATATGCAGATGATCCACAACATCTGGCTCCACCTGGGGATAGTGTTTTTACCATGAAACACT
Source organism: Pinus albicaulis (assembly GCA_034641835.2). Lineage (NCBI taxonomy): Eukaryota > Viridiplantae > Streptophyta > Pinopsida > Pinales > Pinaceae > Pinus > Pinus albicaulis. Next base: position 8,294 of record JAXQQM020075137.1, on the reverse strand, counting down.
AAGAACCTGCACATTAGTGCCTTCACTTCGGGCATGGAGTCAAAAATTGCTTGATGGAAAATGTACAGTGATCACATCGGATATATACAATGGTGATGAAACAGCCCTTAGTGTCGGAAATAATGCTTTAGATATTTCCCATTCACAGGCATATCTAGTACTTCTCCTTCAAGATTTTCCAGCATGAAAGTGTTATTCATCCTGACTTCATTGATTTTGAATGGACCATACCACAAGGGATCAAATTTGTCATGTTTCCCTTTGTCTTCTCTTCGGGTATCCCACCTCAATACCAGGTCTCCCTTCTGGAACATGATCTCTTTTGCTTCCCTGTCAAATATGGTCTTCATTTTCTGCTGATAAACAATCAAATTCTCCCGAACTTTATTTCTGCTTTCATTTAGCTCCATTACATTATTCATTCTTCTAATCATGGCATTAGGTTCTGCTTGAGCATCTTGGAGGAAGGAAATCACAGGTTTCACCAACTGGGTGGGAAACAATGCCTGAGTACCATATACGAGCTCATAAGGAGACTTGCCAGTGGACCTCCTAGTAGTCATCCTTGTGGCCCAAAGAGAAAAAACTAGTTTTGTATCCCAATTCTTATGGTTTTCATTTATTGTCTTCTTCAAGATTTTGACTAATGTTTTGTTGGAAGATTCTGCCAATCCATTTCCCTATGGATGATAAGCTGTCGAATGAGACAATATCACACTATAATTCTGACAAAAATTGATAAACCTGAGTGAGATGAAAACTTGGGCATTATCTGGCACAATCTTTACTAGACATCCAAACCTGCTAAAGATATTTTCTTCTAGAAACTTCATAACAACCAAATCATTTGCCTTCCTTGTGGGAATCGCCTCCACCCACTTTGTAAAATAATCCGTAGCAGTAAGGATCCACTTGAATTGTCCATTGGATGGTGGATTGATTTCTCCAATGAAATCCAATCCCCACTGTCTGAAAGGTTCTTCGACAAAAACAAGAAGAAGAGGTAAAGGAGCTAACTTTTTCTTTTCTGCAAACACCTGGCATTTTTGACAACTTCTGACTGCTTTATAAACATTAGCAAACACAGATGGCCAATAGAAACCTGATTTACAAATTTTATGAGCAGTTACCTTCCAACTGTAATGACCCCCGCACAAGCATTCATGATATTCTTTGATTACTTCCGGAACCTCCTCCTCTGTCAAACACAACAATAATACACCAGCAGGATCTTTCCAATATAGTTTTACTTCAATTATGACATAAGGTTGAGCCTTAAGTTTCAAATTTTTGTATTTAGCTCTGTTTATTGAAGGAGGGAAAGAAAGAAAGCATAAATAATGAACAATGTCCTTGTACCAATCTGAGCAAAGGAATTTATATTTAATTGCTAGATTTGGCTGATTCTCTCCTGTTTCTCCAACGACTTCTTCTATAGGGGCCAATAAATTAATTCCCAGTGCTTGGAAATTTGACTCTGTTAATAATTTGGCCAATCCCAATCCTTTGACCAATTTGGTTGGTTTAACATATAGGTCATATTCTTGGATTTTAGCAATCCATTTGCCCCTTTTTCCTTCTACATCACCCTGTACTAGTACATCCTTTACAGCAGAATTGGGAACGTACGCCAAGATTTGAGAATGAAGGATATAGGTTCTGAATGCTTTCAATGCTTTCACCAGAGCATAAAATTGTTTCTCCAATATATTATATTTCAATTCTGCATCTTGGAGGACTTTACTGAAGTATGATACAGGTTGTTCATACTTTTCTTCATTCCTCTGTAATAACACAACTGCAATTGTGGAAGAAGACGCAAATGAGAAAATCTGAAAAGGCTTCAAATAATCCGGACTAATTAGAACCGGCGCTTCCTTTAAAGCTTATTTAATTCTTTGAAAAGACTCCCTCGCTTCTTTGTCCCACTTCACTTCAGTATCATTTTTCAACATGTCCGTTATCTTCTTAACAATCTCTGTGTAATTGGTAACAAACCTTCGTAGAAAATTAATTTTTCCAAGAAATCTCTGAATATCTTTCTTACTTCGGGGCAGTGGAATTGATTGAATTGCTTCAACCCTTGCTGGATCGATCTTCACTCCTTGTTTGGAAACAATATGGCCCAGCATTCTACCCTCCTCCAGAGAAAATAAAGACTTCTTAGGATTCAACGATAACCCAAACTTCCTACACTTCAGGAAGGCTTTCTGCAAATGCTGTAGATGTTCTTCATCAGATTTTGAAAAAATTGTGACATCTTCCAGATAAATAACCACAAACTCATATCCTACAAATGAAATATCCATCGCTCTCTGGAATGTGGCTCCTGCATTCATTAGGCCAAATGGAATCCTGGCATACATGAATGTTCCCCAGGGCGTAGTAAAAGCAGTTTTCTTTTGATCTCCTTTCTCCACAGCAACCTGGTTATACCCTGAAAAACCATCGACCATTGATAATCTACCAACTCCAGTCACTTTTTGTAAGACGAAATCCATTTTCGGCAAAGGGTAATTATCTTTCAATGAAGCCCTATTCAAGTTCCTGAAATCTACACACAACCTTATCTCTCCGTTTTTCTTTCGGACTGGTACCAGATTGGAAACCCAATCCGAATATCTGAGAGGAACAATTATTTTAGCCTGAAGTAATTTCTTTATCTCTTTCTCAATCGGAGCCAACAATAATGGATTGATTTGTCTGAGCTTCTGTTTATGCGGTTTGACTCCATCTTTCAATGGGATTTTATGTTGTATAATACTCTTATCATATGTCTTCAAATCATCATAAGACCAGGCAAAAACATCTTTAAATTGTTTGAACAGATTTATGTACCTTTCCTTATAGTTCGGCGGTACTCCCTTGAAAAATTTGATCATTTTAGGCTCATGTTGAGTTCCTAAATTACAATCTTCCACATTCTCATCTTGGTTTTCTTTCTTCTGATTCACTGCCACGTCATTTGCATCAAACAGTCTTTCGAGAGGCACCAATCCTCTTGGAAAAACATTGTCTTTCAGCTGAATAATTTCCTAACCACCAATCTTCTTTTTCAGAGTCTTACCAGCCAACTCATCTCCATCATTTTCCAAATCAATATGATGATCTTCAAAATCTTCAATCATCAACAAAAATTTCTTAATCTGTTCATCATCCTCAAAAACCTGCCAGTGTTTGATATTATCCGGGATCGAAGTTCTATGTCTCATCTCAATTTCATATCGTAGTCTTGGATTGATTGGAGGTTTGAATGTCCTAGCTGCAACTGCTAAAGAATCAGCCATTCTATTCTCATCCCTTGGAACAAACTGTAGGTTGAAAGCTTCAAAGTAATTTTCAATCAAATCCCAAACCTCATTCCGATATGCTCTCAACCTGAGATGTTTAGTTTGACACAAATTCTTAATTTGTCTTATGACTAATTCAGAATCACCAAACACAGTGATAGACTGAATTCCCATTTGCTTAGCTGTCTGCAGACTAATGATTAATGCTTCATATTCCGCCACATTATTAGTGGACTCAAACTCTAATTTGAAAGAAAAAGGCACAAGGTTACCTTCTGGAGATATAAAAATGAAGCCAGCTCCAGTGCCTTCTTTAGAAAACGCAACATCAAAATAACACTTCCATAGCTTGTTTGAATGCAGCTCCTTATGTACAATTGTTGAAGGCAGGTGCCCTTGTGTTTCTTCAGTAAATTATGCATCTTCATGCAGCATGAAACAAGAGAGGTCATCCTTCTCTTGGCCATAAATAGGTGAATTACCTGCATATTTCTTGGTAGCAGTTTTTTGAAACCTAGTTTCTCTATACAACCTCCTTTCTTCCCTATTAAAAACATGAATGATAGCATACGTAAATTCTAACTTCAACACTCCTCCAAGCTTTGTCCCCCAAGACCTAGATAACAACATACCAAATCTGGCTGGGATGTCTGCCACTACTACATCCATCATAATTCTATTGGCTAGGATTTGAGCCAATGAAACAACCATATCCTTAATAAGACCTACACACTTCACCCTTTTTGAATCAAAAGAATAAAGCTCTCTGTATGGCTTAGTGATTTGTAAATTCAACTCTTTCATCACACACAGTGGCATCAGATTGTGGGATGCGCCAGAATCTAGCATACAATTATGTAAAAAAAAATCATGTAACAGAAGTGATATATAAAAAGGAGGGACAGATGAATCTACCTCTTCAACATGAGGCCCAAATGTAACCACTGGTTTTTCTTCTTACAGATTTACTATATCACCCACTTCATCAGACTGAGATAAATTGATAAATTCAGCAATCTCCTTCTTATAACCAGGTGTTTTCATTAACTCAAGAAGAGGAACTTGAATTTTCACTTTTTCCAACTCTTTTGCCAAACTGAAAGTTTGATTTTGTTTTGTCAACTTTTCAGGTTCTTCTTGATCTTTCTTGGAACTTGGACTTTGATTAGAAACTATGACCAATTTCTCCAAAATATTAGAATCTCTAACCTTCATTTGAGAAGCTTCGGTTGGCTTCTTTTCCTTCTCTTTTTCTTCATTCATGGGCTTTTCCCCCTTATCTGGTTTCTTAGTCTGGTCTTTCTGTAATGGAGTCACCATTGGAGCAGGCACTGATTCTGGTTCTTTTTTCTCATTCTCTTGGGTTCTTAGCCTCTTCTTTGACCTCAAATCATACTTTTTATGTAATTCGGATTGCATGAAGTCTGTAAACTGTCTGCAGTAATCATCCATCTCTTCTTGATCAAATGAGAGATTAGCTTCTTCATCATCTTCCACCCTTTCTTCCTCATCTTCTTCTTCTGTTTCATCATCTTCCATGTACACAGCAGAAATTCTAGCATCATCCTCTCTCTCATCATCCTCATCTGCTGAACGGGATGGAGCTGCCTCTATATACAAAGGTGCTTGCACCTAATCTTGATATTTCTTTTCTCTTTGTAGAATCTGCAGGGGCTGTTTTTTAAATTGGGGATTAAAAACCCCTCTATTCTGTCTTGCAGGCTTACTATCTATTTCCAACTTCACCAACTTATTAGACAAATTTTTTATGACCTTAGTCATATCGTCAATTCTCTGGTCATGAGCTGAGGCTTCTTCTTTAGCTTTTCCTTTATCTTGAACTTTACCAGCGGAAGACATATTAGCCTCAATCTCCAGAGCATCAGTTTGAATTTGCTCCAAAGTAGGAGACCTTCTTTCTCTCAATGTGAAACTAAACTCTGGTTCAAATGCACCAGCAAAAATGACCCTTGCCCCAATAGGAGGGGGTTTCATTTCAACTAAAAAACTATTATACAATTTATTAAATCTCTTCACAAAATATTTCATGTTTTCATTAGATTTCTTATTTATTGCATTGAATTCTGTCAAAGAATAGCCATGGTCCCTTTTTTCACCCCATCTCTCGGTGAAACATGTTTCTAGGGCATCCCAATCATTTATGGTACCATTAGGCAATCCCTTAAACCATTTCCTTGCCTCTCCACTTAGAGATTGAACAAAAAGTCTCATTACAATGTCCATATGTTCAACATTTAAATTCTCAGCAAATGTGAAAAACAGGGGCAAGTGTTGTTCTGCAGTTATTTCATCTTCACCATTAAATCTAGGGAGTAACTTGAGATACTCCTGAGGCATATCATGCAATGGTTGAGGTAGATTTAATGGTGCATATCTATTCATCAAGAAAGTAGGGGCTGCAGGGGCTGCCATGTTTATGCCCCGGTTAACTGCTCCTTGAGCGGGGGTGAAATGAATACCAGATGTAGATGGGGGTGAATGAGGTGGAACAACTGATATAGGAAGTGGTGTATGAACGATTGCAGAAGAGCTGGTAGCTGTATGGGTCTGAGTTTATGTAAAAGGAAAAGACACAAACTCCAAATATTTCTCTTCTAACATAGGTTCTTGAAAATGAATGGATGAAGGTGATGATTCTCCTTCCGAGAAAATGAGTTTCTTGGAAACTTTCTTGGACGAGAAAGTACGTGAACTGCTGCCTGGTGCAAGCAGTGTAACTTCTGGTGTGTCAACTATTTTTGGTTTCTGGCCCTTCTTGGAAACAAGCTTCTCAGGATCAGACAAAACATGAGCTTTTTGCTGTGAGGTATCCGACCTCGTGTGAGGTTTCTTGGGAGCCAGAGTGATTTTCAAATGAACACAGCTTATTATTTCCTCCTCTCTGAACAACCAGAGGAAATATCAAACAAAACCCAGGGAAAATCTTCGAATCTTCGTCCCCTGCAATGGTGCCAATTAATGTTGTACCTCAAGAAACAATTCCTTGCTGTGTAAAGGAATTTGTGCTCAAGACATTATTAAATTATCTCACAAAAAGATGTATAGTTGTCTCTGTTTTATAACCTTAAAACATTAATTATATAATCTTTAAATATCAAACCCATGCAATGTTCTGCAATGCCATATTCTTCTTATGCTGAAGTGAATGAACGGAAGAAACAGGAAAGAGAAGGATTCCAATTTGATATGTTGTTTGAAACAGAATCTATCATTATAAAATCCTGAAGAAATAAGTAATGATAAAGTTAAAATAGAGGAGTGCCCATTAAGGTTTGTTTAACTCTTAAATACACCTGTATAAAGAGACCCGCAGCTCAAATTACTCTATTTTATTCACAAACATGAAAACATAATGAGAACTAGAAAACTATTCAGCATAGATAGAATGATAGAAAATTGCAAAACTCCTTCATTGATTCAGTATTCTCAAGTACAAAATTTTGCTTCAAGGTTCAAAAACTAGGAACCTTCATCTTTCTTCAAATTGTCTTTAAATACAATATCACAAGACAGTTTCCAGTAATGAAACTGATTCTAACTGTCCTAACTAATTCTAACTACTTAAACTACTGACAGTTATGGAGGCACATGTCTCAAAAAAGGTTCTATTACATTTACATGATTTTGAGAAATAATATAATGAGAATTTGAAAAATTCTAATCTATGAGAACAGCTGCTCCTGAAGTGGTTGTTGAATCAATGGCTACTTTTGGTTGAGCCGTTGAGACCTCTTTTATTGAGTCCATTGAAAATTTCTTGCACTTCTTCCACAGCTCATTCTGAGTTGTTGAGGAATTTTTGAAACTTTGATATTCTATCCTGAATGCCACAATTTGACTGTGTGTAGGCTTTCCTGTAAAGAGAGTCTTCACCATCCATAGTAAATTGAAATTCCTATGCAAGAAGTTAAACACAGTTTCTCCTTTTAAGATCTATGTCTTTTGGTGCCTATTATCTGCCTTACTTTTTGCTAATGTCAACTGATCTTCATAAAACTTCCATGACATGATATTTCCTTTCTCAGTCCAGCATGAAGGTAAACCTGTTCTAGTCAATTTGTCAAACAATATATCAAACTTCTTTACAGACTCCTTGATTCCTAGTAACCTTTTCTCTACAACCTTCCGAAGATCATTCTTAACTATCATCTTATTAACTTCCTCGGCATAAAAATATCTGTATTGTATTCCAATATCTTCTAATTCTTCATCTGACTTGGAATTGATAAAATTTATAAACTTCCTAGCCCAATTTTCTCTTTTCATGGATGTCTGTTTTTCAGATAATATCTCCTCTTCATGTTCTAAGATGAGGCCTTTCTCTTTAGCAACTATATTCAGGGAATTCCAGTTTGACTTCATTTCTGAAATAATCTCACTCCAAATGATATCTTTAGCTTTTATGAGTGAGATATTACCTTTTAACTTCTCCTTGAGATCTTTAATTTCATCTTTAGCCTTCTGTAATTTCTGCTTATTGTCATCCGCTTTATCTTCTAGTGCCCGCATGATCTTGGTGGCTATTTCTAGCTCTGATTGAGCCTACTTTCGATCTCGTTCCGCCATCTTCAATTTTGTACTGAGCTGCACAATTTGTGCTTGAGTATTTGCATCTGGTTTTGTAATGAAATAACAGTCTTCTTTACTTTAGTCAATTCTTCCTCCTTCCGCAACAATTGCTGACGCAATTATTCTTTCTCTTTTTCTACCTCTGCTACTTCTGCAGCCATTGAATGCTCTGCAGCTGGTAACTTTAGCTTTTTTCTCAATGAGGATATCTCTATTTCTGCACTTTTCATGAGCTTTTGAATCGCAGCTTTATCATTAGGATCTACACCAATTTTCATAATGATCTTCTTCAATTCTTCATTTTGAATTGACAAGGCCCTTGAATTAGCTTTCTCCACCTTAAAATGTTTAATAAATTTTTCAAGCATGTTCTCAGCCTTAACTGCTATGGCATTAGTCTTGGTTAAATCATTT
>JAXQQM020058613.1:0-41227 GCA_034641835.2 Pinus albicaulis | reverse complement strand
TCTTTCCACTTTGAGGTAGAGCAGCAGGTCAACAGTGTTTTCGTTAACTTTTTTGGTTTTAATGGAACTGCTGGTGTCTGGAGAATCAAGGCCCTTGAGGAATCAGGGGGCTGGCTAGAAAGAACTACTGTGGAGGACATGGATATTGCTGTCCATGCTCACCTTAATGGATGGAAATTTATATTTCTTGATGATGTTAAGGTATGGTTCCCCCCCCCCCCCCCTTTTAACAGGTTTTTGGAAGGATGAGAGGGTTAGGGTTTGAAAATAGTTGTTCTTTTCTGTTTTAACCTCGTGAATGGAGTCCAAATAACAAACACTGCATGAAATGGGTTGTTACAGGGATTAATTTTGGTCACTTTATCGGCCTCTTTGAGGAGTTTGCATCAATCTTGGATTTTCTTCTTCTCAATCTACTTGGTTGCTTTGGGGCAAGGAGGCCACAAACCCTGTTTACAAGCATTTAAATAATAAAACAGTTGCTCCCGGACGCAGATGGCGTTCTATGGGGTCTTCGACGGCTTCTTCCGCAAGGCTTTCCAAACCTGAAATACATATCCACAGTTCTGGTAGCTAAGATAATAAAACAGTTTGTATCGGAAGCAGATGGCGTGGGTCTTCGACGGCTTCTTCCGCAAGGCTTCCACACTTGGAATACATTCCACCTCTTTGCCGAATCTGTTGGAAGTCCAGCTCAAGGAGGTGTTTCGGGTTGAAAGAATCTCACTGGATTTCAGAAGACGTTTCACTTTAACGCCTTGACAGATCAAGGAAGTCTCCTCGAGAAAAGCAAGCTTCTGAGTTATCGGGTGTTCCCTTATAGCTTCCATTAGTTTTTAAAAATGGCAACCGAAAGGTGTTCATATTGTCTATCGACATCGAGTAGTGCGCACTGGCTATAAGGCTGGCAATCTTAAGTCGGCAATGAATTGTGATTATGTGAAGGACTATGAGTTTGTTGCCATTTCCGATGCAGACTTTAGGCCTGACCCAGATTTCTTGAAAAGAACAGTTCCACATTTTAAGGTTTGACAGTAAACTATTATAAATCCATTATCCATATTTTTATAAATCTATTATTCCCTTTCTTGCCTCCGACTGTAACTTACCCTGGTATTATGTTTTTCTTTTGTAGGACAATGATGAGTTAGCCTTGGTGCAAGGAAGATGGTCCTTTGTCAACAGATGAAAATCTACTAACAAGATTACAATATATCAACCCGTCTTTCCACTTTGAGGTAGAGCAGCAGGTCAACAGTGTTTTCGTTAACTTTTTTGGTTTTAATGGAACTGCTGGTGTCTGGAGAATCAAGGTCCTTGAGGAATCAGGGGGCTGGCTGGAAGGAACTACTGTGGAGGACATGGATATTGCTGTCCGTGCTCACCTTAATGGATGGAAATTTATATTTCTTGATGATGTTAAGGTATGGTTCCCCCCCCTTTTAACAGGTTTTCCTTGTTTAATTGTCACTAGCCCTTGTAAGTGATGTCACCTATTGGAACAATCATGGTCTCAATGACATTTTATGTACAGTGTCTCTGCGAACTTCCAGAGTCATACGAAGCTTATAGAAAGCAGCAGCATCGATGGCATTCAGGTCCAATGCAATTGTTTCGCTTGTGTCTTCCAGACATTATTCGTTCCAAGGTTGGTTCATTGATTATGAGCTTATTTATTTAGAATCTACATTAGCCATTTGGAAACTGTGTTGTTATTTTGTTACATTTGAATGTTATGAAGGTTTCAATGAGTTGCCACTCAGTCTCTCACAAATTGCCATTATTTGTTTCTTTTGTGCAGATTGCTTTCTGGAAGAAGGCAAACTTAATATTCCTTTTCTTTTTGCTGCGAAAGCTTATCCTACCTTTTTATTCGTTTACCCTCTTCTGCATTATCCCTCCTATGACTATGTTCCTGCCAGAAGCTGAATTGCTTGCTTGGGTTGTTTGTTATGTGCCTGCTATTATGTCATTATTGAACATTCTACCTGCACCAAGATCTTTCCCATTCATTATCCCTTATCTCTTGTTTGAGAACACAATGTCTGTCACTAAATTCAATGCCATGATCTCTGGACTGTTCCAACTTGGTAGTGCTTATGAGTGGGTGGTAACAAAGAAATCGGGCCGGGCATCCGAAACCGATGTACTTGCATTGGTGGAAAGGGAATCACATGTTCAATTATAACGCCCAAAGCATCATCGTGGTGTTTCAGAGTCAGGTCTGGATGCCCTCAGCAAGCTTGATGAACAAAAGCATTGCAAGGGATGGCGATGGGTCACAGCGTGGATACCCAACATCATTATGTTTTTTTCACCTTATCATAATTCGATTAAAATAATTTTTTGGTTTAATACAATTTCTTAAATTAGACTATGTAATTTTCTAAATTTTAACAACCTCCATAATAATCTAATTTTAAAATTATGGTTAAGTTATATGATAAAATTTGCTATGGAAGGTTAAGGATGTGATCCTATGGTTACATTATATGATAAAATTTGCTATGGTAGGTCAAGAGGTTTTTTTTACCTTATCATAATTAGATTAAAATAATTTTTTGGAAGAGTTTGATTTGTAAACCATTTCTATTTTTTTAGTAGTATTATGTTATAACTTTCTCCCATAGTTATATAATATTTGATCATATATATATATATATATATATATATATATATATATATATATTTCAATTTTTAAATTTAATATTAATGGTAATAGGGGTAATTTGAAACTCTTCATTAGGATTAGTTGAAATTTTAAGATTTTTTATTTTATACTACTATTTCCTACAGTATTGCTTTACAGTGTTTCCTTTGCAACATATGAATTTGATAATTGCTAGTTTAAGCGATTAATAATAGTTTTAATAGAAAGTGCAGAATGTTTCCAAGTAAATACAGCAATAACTTTATTATCAATGGTACACAATTGTGCACATCATTTAGGAAAGTTGTTTTCATATAAGGACGCTACGGTAGTAAAAATTGAGATATATTAAATAATATTTAGAAAATTAAATAATATAATATAAAAAACTAGGTTACGTGTACGGTCGTGTAGTTAAAGGTTTTATTAAGTTTTAAAAAATTGAGATATATTACATAATATTTAAAAAATTAAATAATATAATATAAAAATTATAAATTATTATATAAATTGTATTTTTTATATGTTATATTATTTTGATTTTTATATTATATACTATTGTTTAATGTTGACCTCCACAAATACGAATTATAAATATTTTCGCCTCGGACTTGCAGTCGAAATTTAAAGTTAGCAACATCTGCCACGTCAGGTAGCCTCATTAAAGCAGGCTCTGGAAAACATGAGCATGCCCACCTACGTTAAAGGAGTGTTAAAAAATATAAGGGCTAAATTTAGCTACCACGGTGTGTGATTATTTGATGAGTGTACAATTGAATATTAATGATGACCGGTGTCGACATTCCAGGAAGAGCATGAGGATGTTGTATTATTGTATCAATTTTGTTAATTTCAATTGTTTCATTTTTATTTATTTTTATTTAATTAGTTTTCGGTTATTTTAATTTCGGATATAGGATGCTGTAGTGTTGATATTATTGTATTTATATTTAGAAGGTATAAAATTTATTTATTTGATATTTATTTTTATTTAATTAGTTGTGGGTTATTTTAATTTCGGATATAAGATGTTGTATTGTTGATATTATTGTATTTATATTTAGAAGATATAAAATTTATTTATTTGATCGCTTTAAATATTTGGTAAATCTAAAATTAAGATATATATAAATTGATTTAATTATTAATTATAATTATAAATATAATTATTATTGTTATTTTTTAATTTAAATTTAAATTTTACTTTTATATAATTTTATTTTATTAACAAAAATCAATAAAATTTATTTTATTTTATTTTTATTTTTAATTTTACATTACAACATCAACAATGAGTGGATATCGACATGGACGGTGATTGCATTTCAAATAAATTTTATACTTCATAATTTTTATTTTTCAGTTTAGATAGTTTCGCAAATCCAAAAGCTTTTTATAACTTATAACCTTAAAATTAAAAACAGCACACCATATCCTATTCTCCTTATATAAGTGGGTCTTTTTCCTATCGAGAGCTGTTGTACAAGCACAAGCTCAATAGCATAGGAGACCATAGACTTCCTAAGCTAACTTTAAATTCCAGCCAAAACCACCTAAGGCTTAAATGAGGTTGGTATAAAGACACCAGGGCCTGGTTAAACCATTGGGAGATCGATGAGAATGTTGCATTGCAAAACATTAATAACATTAAAAAAATTGTTACTTCTAAGTTCAAAGAAAAAAATGTGGTGTGAGAAAGATCTAGCAGCTAAAAGAAAATTAAGATATTATAAGGAGGTCATCAACCCCACCCTAGAAGATCAAAAGTATCTCTCTGTTTTAACTAGCTCAAAGAAGAAAATTAATATAGCCAATATTAGAACGAACTCTCATGAGCTCCATAGTGAAACAGGTCGTTGGATAGTTCCTAAAACACCATGGATGGAAAGGATCTGCCATCTCTGTGAGAATATGAACATCGAGGATGAAAATCACTTCCTCTTAGAGTGCCCCGCGTACAACCACATTAGAGCTCAATTTCATAATCTTTGTTGCAACACTGACCTTCCTAGCCTTTTAAGATGTCAAAATTATAGAGAGCTCGGGAGGCTTCTCTCCAAATTTTTTGAGCATAGGAATAAAATCTTAAATCAAACTAAATAACTCTTTTCTTTAGGTTTGATAGACCAAATCGTGGTCTTAGACTTTTTAAAACTTATATTAAATTAAAATTATTATAATTTAATATAACTTTAGTAATTAAAAAACCAATTCAAGTTTAAATAATAATTAAAAATATAAATTGCATAATTTTCGGAAACGTGGGATCGAGGATACGTGTACCGTAGTCCAGTTAAAGGTTTTATTAAATTAAAAAAATGAGATATATTAAATAATATTTTATAAATTATAAATTACTATACATAAATTGTAATTTTTTTTAATATTACATTATTTTAATTTGTTTTAAACATATATATTAAATTTAAATAAAACCTTCGAATATATTTTTTATTAATAAAATTATATTACATTATAGTAATTTTAATTAAATATAAATTTTAAATGATAAATATAGAAAGAAAGTAAGTAAGTATTTTTAATTTTCTCGGCTAAAAATAGCTTATGGGACAGATTGTTTCTCCATCTGGTTCTTGTATTCGCCCCTTTTCCTGTGAAGTTTTATAATAACCACTTCCAGCTTCTCGACAAACTCTTTGTTGAATAAATTATTCGAAGAATATTTTCCCTGCTCTCTTTGAAGGCCTCTTATTCTAAAATGTTCCACTTCTGGAAGAGAAAAAACTACATACTCTTTCCTCCCACATTTCTTTTGGCATTTTCTAGCGCCCTATTTCACAACGGAGTTGATGAGAATTAGTCCTTAATTAAGCAATAAGAATTTTAGATCTCCAAGAAATATTGACCCTATTTACTAAACCATTTTTTATTTTGCAGCATCCAAGTCTTCTTTCTTTTGCACAATTTATCACTAAGCACAACCTTAGGTCATCTACCCTCTTCCATTTGCCCAATTTTTTTCAAATACCTTATGACTCGCACCACCATAGCAATTTCTTCGATAGGAACAACCCCTGTTTCAGTTAACATGGTAGCATAAGGAACTGCACTTTTAATTTTGAATTTGTTTGTAATCAAACACTTATGATTTTTCTCAATTTGTTTCCACTGCATCTCAGTTGTGTTGCTAGCCCACAGTTCACAATTGTAGAGAATCACTAGAATCACTAGAAGCCCAAAAAGGGTTGGAGTGGTTTTCCAATCCCACAACTCTGCCTCTTTACACCTGTTTTGAAGAGCATAAAATGCTTTCCAACCCCCTAAAGTTCTTTTCTTTCTATAACCATCCCAACTTAAATTTATGTTGAAGTCAATTCTGAGGTATTTGTAGTCTGCAACTTCTTCCAAACCAATTTAGCAACCAATATAAAATCATCCGCATACAAAAAAAACTTTAATTTTAATAAATTTTATTATTACTGAATTTGATAGACTAATTAAATATAAATAGAATTTCAATAGAATTTTGAAAAATTAATCCGAAAATTTTACTTAAAATAAAATACCTGCACCGTTCAAGAATCTTACAGAATCATAGAAAAGAAATGGTTGATAATCGCGAACAAAAATTTGCTGATAATTGTGAACAAAAATATGTTTAGAAGTAAGTTTATACAGTACTATCTCCCTGGCAGTTGGCAATATGGAAAACCCAAAACCCTTATTTTGTTCTACTTATGTATGCAACTACGATATCTCATGTTTTGATCCTATCTTTTAAACTATAATAATGCTAGCAATTGCACCGGGGGTGCAAGGGAACGCCGAAAGGGGGAGCTGAACTTGATCTTGATTGTGCTGAAGTGGTTTTTTGGATTCTGAGATATCCATTGAAGGTCGAGGTCGTTTCAAAAGCATATGTCCTGGTTTGTTTTCCGCCATCGTCATGTTGATGCCATAGCCCTACCGCATAAAAGTAAAACCCAACCCGAGTTGACTGTAAACCTCTTTAAAACCCAACCTGAGTTGACTGTAAACCTATTTCTTCTTGATAGTGATAGTGGGGAGGAGAAGAAAGACAGAATGAAGAGGAATGAGATTCAATTATCTCCTCAATAGTCTTCAGTGAACCAAAATTTTCACCTCAGCACATTTCTTCATTTGCCACGGTACCAAGTACATACAAATAAGCCATGCCTTCTCCAGGTAAATTTCCAGTTGTATTGGAGATTAGAACCTTCGATTGCTCCTCGGAGCTATTAACTTCTTTAATTCCTGAATTAAGCCAAGGTTTCAGTGAAGTGGCATGCTTTACAAAGGAATTGGATATTATTTTCCCCTTTACAGAAAATTTTCCAAGTAAGCCATTCTCTTGTACTTCATCCACAATTTTACCAGCATTGCCCTCATCATTTCTCATATGTTGTAGTTCTGCTTCTAGAGTATCTTTGTCATGGTGACCCATTGATCCTTCCTTGTCCTCTAATTTTACTTTAGAACTACTATTATCCACCCTATTTTGTCGTCGCCTTCTTATATGAGACTGTCTCTTAGAATTGAAAGTAGTACCTTGAACATAGTCCTCTTTATCCACATTAGTCAGGTACAACAAGTCACTCACTTTTTGGAACCATACACTTGAATCCTCTTTCTTGAAAATTTATATTCTGTGAAATAAAGACAAGGCATCTACCCTATCATTTTCACCAATATCTTTTTCATCCTTTCTCTGGCTTTCACTTTCATGCACAGGTGAACCAGAACCATGCTGCTCAACAGCTTCAGAAAGAAAATATCTCTTATGATATAGATCCTCAATTGAGGCAATTCGAGCTATCCTTTTGCTACAAGAGAGCAAATTTAAAGAGTGAAATAATCACTAGAATGACGAGAAAAAGAAAAAGAAAAGAAAAAACAGGCACAAAAAAACAATGTTAACATGTTTTCTGAACATGGAAATAAATATTGTTTTTAATAAAAAAGCATGTAAGTTCCAAAGGATATGTTGAATCTGGTTTTCAAATTAGAAAGTTTGTATATGAAAGGATACATTTTAAATAAAGAATGAGCAATAAAAGTAGCAGTATACAACATATGGTAATCAAAAGACAGAAAATTGCATTGCTGTGACATGGACTCATAAACATTGACATCGAGCAGACATTCCATAATGATTAACATGAAACGTGCATTTTGCATGACTTACCTTTGCCTTCAATTGGAAATCACCAGAGCTATTGGCTTTGTGTTGCTCGCTAAATTTTCCTAGCTCACTGTTGACATCTGAATGAATTTTACCTTTTACAGGAGAATAGAAACCATAGCCAGGTGGTTGCATCTGTCTTCTTGCTGCAATGACTTTTACGGTCCAGATCTCCCTCCCATGGATCACTTTATCATCTAATTTCAACTAGGGCAGTAACCAAATGGCAAGTTACACCTATCAAATAATCTCGGTGTAATCAGTTGATGCATGACACAAAATTGATTATCCCTTCGATTTATTCCCACAAATGGCAGAAGATTATGAAGGCAAAGTTGAAATGGTTTTCCACTTTGAGTTATTAGGAAAAAGACTGTTATTAGGATAGAAGACTATTTTAAAGTTTGAAGTTTAAACAATTAAACCCTTGAATTAAAGAAAATAGGCAAGAATGATGTGGTTGCTGGAATATATAAGAGTAAGAGATCAGAAACGTGAGTAAAAATGGGTATCCCTTCTCTGCCACTAAAGGTTGTAATGAGATGGATAAAGAGAAGATATCTGCCAAAACATGATAATGAAGTACATAAAGAGGTGAAATCAAATAAAATGGATTGCTTTACTTACTTTATCTGGATTGGAAAAGAAGCTGAAAACTTGTTCCCGATATAATCGAGGACAAATGATCGGATTGCCTTCCAGCCAGACACTTTCAAGAACAGGTAGACTAGACAACAACTCGATCTCGGCAAAATTGGAGATCATATGAAATGAGAGATCTAGGCCTTCGAGTGTGGCTATATTTTCAATCCCGTGCAATGTTTTCAAAGCATTATTTCTAAGAATAAGCTTGGTGATCCGAGCTGTGACCTACTCCAACCAAAATGAATGACAGTGAGAAAAGAAGACAGTAAACATTAATGCAGGATAAGATAAACTTCAATTTGAGTCTACGAGAAATTTGATAATAGAAAACACAACTGCACCTACTGGACATCTCCAAATTGGTTTAGTTATAAGCATAAAGAAGTACTCCAGCAGATAATTGCATCAAATAATAACCCGCTCTTACAGTCTAACCTCGAAACAGAATTGAAATGAATCCCACCTCATTTAACGACGATATTGTCCGACTACTATTGAATCCAAGGTCTAAGTACTTAAAGTGCATGCACTTGTGCAAACTGGAAATTTTCACGAAATGGTTCCGACTCAAATCCAGGGTCTCCACAGCGGGAAGCAATTGAAAAGACTCATCCATGAGAACCATGTTGTTGTCAGCATAGGAGACAAAAGATAACCGAGTCCATGCAAGGAAATCATGTATTTCAACAATCCTTCCAGCAAAAATATGCCTGAGGGCGTCTTGAAAATAGAAAATAATCACAAAAGACCAAGCGTCCCATTAATCCAAAAAATAAAATAAAAAACCAAAGCAATGCAGAAGCCTAAATGTAGGATTTCAATTCAACGAAGGCACCCAACAGGAATCTAGAATTAAACAATACAGAACTCTAATGCAAAGCATGCACCAACGGAATTCAAAAATTAAGCAATGCATAATTCCAATTCGATGAAGGTGAACAGGGTCTTGATTCACTGGGGATGTTGATGGAATGTATTTCTGAGCAGAGAGGCGTTACAAGGTCATCGGTGAATAAATGACTCTTGGAGCACAAATGAATGAACGGCTAGAGCAGCCCTTAAACCGTTCATAGACACAACAATCATATTCAAACCCCATGGTTAGAGAGGGATTTGAATCTCTAACCCTACAAGCAGAGACAGAAACCAAAACCCACATAATCACAGCTTAGCAGCGGCAGGAAAATAATAGGCATCATAATGGGCATCAAGATCTTCAATTACGCCCAGGAAAGCTCCCAACCTGAGCTGAATGTAAACCTCTTTCTTCCAACCCCTGCCCACCAATTTCTGAGCTTCGCTAACGGCGGCCTCCAATTTTTGACGCGATTCCGCGAAAATAGAATCCATGATCCCTCCTTCCACAACCATCTGAGCACTAAAATTGCGGGCGCCCAATACCACATCCCTTAGGGTAACAAGCGAGAGCTTGCTCCGTATGAGGGCCATGAGACTCTTGGGAATCTTCATCCTGATGTCGAGCTCACTCATGTAAAGCACACATTATTCTCCTCTCATGAACCTATAGTTGTGCACCAGCATGAAACCTCCCCCCACCGCGTTCCCACATATTGCAGCAATGGTGGGCACCTTAACCCTCTGTTCAAAGAACACAAAATACGCAACCATAGTCCTACTGCATAAAAGTAAAACCCTCTGTTCAAAGAAGAAAAAATTAAAGAAAACAACCACAATTTAGCAGAGAAAAATTGAAGTACCTGCGTTCAAGAGAGTTTGGTGCTTAGCAGTGGTTGGCGCTCAGCAACGGTCATGCGAGAGGCCCATGATTCGGCATCCATAATAATTGCGAAGGAATTTGAAGCAATAATAACTTTTGCTAAAATAAATCCCATGTATTTCTGAGCAGAGAGGCGTTACAAGGTCATTGGTGAATAAATGACTCTTGGAGCATGAATGAATGAATGGCGAGAGCGGACCTTAAACCGTTCATAGACACAGCAATCAAATTCAAACCCCATGGTTAGAGAGGGGTTTTAATCTCTAACCCTACAAGCAGAGACGAAAACCAAAACCCACATAATCATAGCTTGGCAGCGGCAGGAAAATAATAAGCATCACGATGGGCATCAAACTCTTCAATTATGCCCAGGAAAGCTCCCAACCTGAGCTGACTATAATCCTCTTTCTTCCAACCCCTGCCCGCCAATTTCTGAGCTTGGCTAACGGCGGCCTCCAATTTTTGACGCGATTCCGTGAAAACAGAATCCACGATCCCTCCTTCCACAACCATCTGAGCACTAAAATTGCGGGCACCCAATACCACATCCCTTAGGGTTCTGGGCGAGAGCTTGCTCCGTATGACAGCCATGAGACTCTTGGGAATCTTCATCCCGATGTCGAGCTCACTCATGTGAAGCACAAATTGTTCTCCTCTCATGAACCTGTAGTGAGAACATGTAGTTGTGCACCAGCATGAAACCTTCCCCCGCCGCGTGCCCACAGATCACAGCAATGGTGGGCAGCTTAACCCTCTGTTCAAAGAACACAAAATACGCAGCCATAGCCCTACTGCATAAAAGTAAAACCCTATGTTCAAAGAACACAAAATACGCAACACAGAAGGAATTCATTAATACGAAACAAAGATGTGTAAAGACTTCATTGGACATATGAATAACCAAATGTAAAATTCTAATTGGTTGGAAGGACGATAGGCAAAGCTTCTTATTGGCTGGAGTGAACAGTGTTTTCTCACCCCAAGCCAACAAAGAAAACGCCTCCGACGTAATTATTCTTTTTTATATTAAAAGACATGTTATTTGGCAGCACTATGAGTTAAGCGTGTTGTGGTTGTTTGGCAGTTTCGGGTAATGAATATTTCTATGGTAGAAGTTCCCATATTCTTATTTTTCAGTTTTCCTTGTGTCGTTTTTTTAATGGAATATCATGTAATATTTGAATGGGATGGTGGTGTTTTGCATCGATTGAATATTTATGTGCAAAGTTCTTAACTTATGGCATTTTGGTACAAATGAAGTAGAACTTGGTGTGTGGGGGGCTTATTGAAAGTTTAAATAGTTGATATTCTATGTTAATGAAAGGAATAAATTCATTAAAAATTTAAAATAGAAAATTATATATATATATATATCTAAATTTTAAATTGTTTTATTTATTTTAATTTAACAACATTAAATCTGAAAATATACATCTTACCAACATCAAACTAGATTAATTTTTCAAAATCTTAAAAAAAATCTACCTAATCTTAGAACCCAACAAATATGTTACTTCTATATTTATTGTTATATAAATTTATTCATAAATAAAATGAGCAAAGTGTAGTCCAAAACTTTTATATTTTCTTTTATTCATCATTATAATTATTTTTTAAATAAAATATTTATTTATATCATTCCACTCATCTGAAACACAAAACTTTTATATTTTCTTTATTCATCATTATAATTATTTTTTAAATAAAATATTTATTTATATCATTCCACCAATCTGAAACAATGAAATAGCTTAAGTAAAATACCAATTTTTAAAATGAGATTAGAAGCTAGAATTCTCAATCTAATAAATCTCTAACAACCCTCCGAGACCTGCACACTAGTGACCAAATCACATGTGCCACCACCCCATTAATATGTGCTCAAATATTTATTTGTAAAAATCAAATGTTATTTCCCTATATTTGTTATCCCTACATATATGCTGATATGTGTACACAATTTAAAAATCAAATGTTATTTTCCTAAATTTGCTACCCTGCACACATGTGCGACCACCCCATTAACATGTGCTGAAATATTTATTTGTAAAATCAAACGTTATTTCCCTATATATCCCTGCACATATACTGATATGTGTACCTAAATTTCTCTGTGGAAAGAGATAGATCATACTAGAAACCAATAACAATCATAAAATCTTGACAACGAACATTAAAATAGCTTTAGGTTAGGAAATAAATGTCAATGCTTTACATAAATTATTGACGTTTATCATAAAAGCTTTCAAACCATATCATCTATCTTGTAATACCGGCCCTAGATCCATCCCCAACTACGGATCTATCATGCGCCGAGAGGGATCAAATCTCTCGAGGTGAAAACCTATTTTTGAGTGCAAAACTTGAGGAAAGGTTTGCACCTCGAGAGATTTGATCCCTCTCGGCGCATGATAGATCCAGAGTTAGATGGATCTAGGCTGGTTCCAGTCGGAGGCATCAACGTCACATTTTTCAGATTATTAAAATTTTTGTATATTTTTGAGATGTAAGATGGATCTAGGCTGGTTTCAGTCGTGTGATGCCAAGGAAAATATATCAAAGGTATGATTAATTTTATCAGTAATATGTAAATATATCAAATATTAATATAATCATTTTAAATATGCTAAATATTTCTGAGATTAACTTGGTCATTTTAATTTTAATTTTTTTTAGTTACCTTAGTTCGTTGAGATGATAATTATTGTTAATAACTATAATGATGAAAAATGATGAAATATTTTTTTTAAATGCAAAGTGACAATAATAGTGTTGAAAGATAGAAAATGTGAACAATAAGAACGTACTCATGTTACAATCAATTTCAAACTATTTTCTTCTACTATTCTTATTTCCTCCCTCGTTAGTTTTGTTATCTTTTCATATAGATTATATGAAAAAGAAAATTTAAATCGTAAACCATTTAAATCTTTAGCTCGATCTGTTGTAGTAAACATGATACCTTGTCTCTCTTGCTCTCCAATATTAATAGCTTAAATTACTATAACACAGAAATCAATCTACATTGTTAATAACTTTTTGTGCTTACACTAAAATCAATTCATATTTGTTAATCCAATCACATTAATATTAATGTACCATCATATATCCAATTACATCAAATCATAAATCAACATATAGATTGAAATCAATGCATGTAATGCAAGAAATCAAATAAGATTAGAAAATAACTTCTACATTGAAATCAGTGCAGCTAATGCAATAAATCAAATAAGATTAGAAACCAACATCTACACTGAAATCAATGCATTTACTCAAAGCAATCAAATAGGATTAGAAATCGCCATCTACACTGAAATCAATGCATTTAGCGCAAACAATCAAATAGTATTAGGAATAATCTATATTGAAATCAATGCATCTAGTGCAAGCAATCAAATATAATTATAAATCGGCGTCTAAATTGAAATCAACACATCCAGTGCAAGCAATCAAATAGTATTAGGAATCATCACCTACACTGAAATCAATGCATCTAGTGCAAGTAATCATATATCATTAGAAATAAATGTCTACACTAAAATCGATGCATCTAGTGAAAATAATCAAATAGGATTATAAATCACCATCTCCACTTAAATCAATCCATCTAGTGCAAGAAATATTCTTCCCTCTTTCCACCCTCCATCCATATCTATATCCCCATCCATCTCTTTTTTTTGTCTCTATCTCACCCCCCTAAACACACACACTCTCGCACTCCATATATATCATTCTCTTTGTCGATCACCCTCTCTCCCCATCTCTCTCTTCTTCCCTCTCTTCCCCTTCTCTCCCTTTCCCCTGCTAATATCTCTCTTTCCTCCTTTTGTCCTCTCTCTCTCTCTCTCCATCTTCCTTATCACTCACTCTCTCTCTCTCTAGGAACCAACATCTACACTGAAATCAATACATTTACTCAAAGAAATCAAATAGGATTAGAAATTTCCATCTACACTGAAATCAATGAATTTAGTGCAAACAATCAAATAGGATTAGAAATCATCTACATTGAAATTAAGTCATCTAGTGCAAGTAATCAAATATAATTATAAATCGACATCTAAATTGAAATCAACACATTCATTGCAAGCAATCAAATTGTATTAGAAATCACCACCTACACTGAAATCAATGCATCTAGTGCAAGTAATCAAATATCATTAGAAATAAATATCTACACTAAAATTGATGCATCTAGTGCAAATAATCAAATAGGATTAGAAATCACCATCTCCACTTATATCAATCCATCTAGTGCGAGATATATTCCTCCCTCTCTCCACCCTCCATCCATATCTATATCCCCCTCCATCTATTATTTTTTGTCTCTCTATCTCACCCCCTAAACACACGCGCTCACGTACACCATATATATCAATCTCTTTTCAATCACCCCCTCTCCCCATATCTCTCTTCTTCCCTCTCTTCACCTTCCATCTATATCTCTATCTTCCCCTTCTCTCCCTCTCCCCCATTAATATCTCTCTTTCCTCCTTTTGTCCTCTCTCTCTCTCTCTCTCCATCTTCCTTATCACTTTCTCTCTCTCTCTCTAGAAACTAACATCTACACCGAAATCAATGCATTTACTCAAATAAATCAAATAGGATTAGAAATTGCCATCTACACTGAAATCAATGCATTTAGTGCAAACAATCAAATAGGATTAGAAATCATCTACATTGAAACCAATTCATCTAGTGCAAGTAATCAAATATAATTATAAATCGACATCTAAATTGCAATCAAAAAATTCAGTGCAAGCAATCAAATTGTATTAGAAATCACCACATACACTGAAATCAATGCAAGTAATCAAATATCATTAGAAATAAATATCTACACTAAAATCGATGCATATAGTGCAAATAATCAAATAGGATTATAAATCACCATCTCCACTTATATCAATCCATCTAGTGTGAGAAATATTCTTCCCTCTCTCCACCCTCCATCCATATCTATATCCCCCTCCATCTCTTATTTTCTGTGTCTCTATCTCACCCTCCTAAACACACACATATATCAATCTCTTTGTCAATCCCCTCCTCTCCCCATCTCTCTCTTCTTCCCTCTTTTCACCTTCCATCTATATCTCTATCTTCCCCCTCTCTCCCTCTCTCTCCATCTTCCTTATCACTCTCTCTCTCTCTCTCTCTCTCTCCACCTTTCTCTCTCTATTTCTTTCTTCTTACCTCTCTCCTCCTCCCCCTCCAAGTCCATCTCTCTTTCCCTCTCTCTCTCCACTCTCTCACATCCTCTCTCTTCCTTCCTCTCTTTCCCTTTCTCTCCCATCTCTCTCTCCCTCTCTCTCTCTCTTCACCCACCAACTATGTTACTATATCCCTCCCTCTCTCCCTATATCTCCTTCTCCCCCCTTATCTCCATCTCTCCTTATTTGTCTCTTTATCTCAGCCCCAAACATACACGCTCTCTCTCTGTCTCTCCCTTGTCACTCCTTCTCTCTCTCCACTTATCACTCTCTATATTTCTTATTTCCTACAACTCTCCCCCTCCAACTCCATCTCTCTTATCGATCCCTCTCTCCTCCTCTCTCTCAAGTCCTCTCTCTCGTCCTTCCTCTCTCTCTCTCCCCTAAATCCCTTTCTCTTCCCTGATCTCTCTCTCTCTCTCTCCAATACTCTCTCTTCCCCCATCACTCTCCTCCTCTCTCTCTCATCCTTCCTCTCTCTCCCTTTCTCTCCCACCTCTCTCTCTCTCTTTTCCCTCCAATCCTCTCTCTTCCCCCATATCTCTCTCTCTCTCTCTCTCTCTCTCTCTCTTCCCCCATCCCTTTCTTTCTCTCTCTCTTTCCACCCCTCTCTCTCTCTCCAACTACATTACTATATCCCTCCCTCTCTCCTTCTCACTTCTTCTCTCCCCCTTCTTTCCATACATCTTACTTTGTCTCTTTATCTCACCCCTAAACCTACACACTCTCTCTCCATCTCTCCCTTATAACTCTCTCTCTCTCTTTCTTCTTAGTTATGTAAACTAATGAACATAAATATTTGTAAATATAAAGCAGATTATGGAGTAAATATGAAAAGAGGTTTTATTTACTTAACATACCTCTAGTTTATTTATATTTTTTTATTTATTTACCATACCCCTTTTCTTTACTATGGTATTTGGCCCATAGGCTTGTTATATAATTACATTTTTATTTATAATCCTATTTGATATATTGTTATTTATTTACCTTACCTCTTTATCCCTCTTTTATATTTATTTATTTACCATACCTCTTTATATATATTTTATATTTATTTATTTACCCATGGTATTTGGCCCATGGTATCAATATTAATTTGTCCCATAGGCTTCATCTAAATAAAACCTCTTTTTAATTTTTTTTTAAATATAAAAAGGTTTATGGAATAAATATAGAAAGAATTTGTATTTATTTACCATACATCTAGTTCATATATTTATTTTTTATTTACCATAGCTCTAGAGTAAGTATAAATTCATTTTACAAATATTTAATTAAAAGAAATATTAAAAGATTTTGGATTTTGATTGTTTGTGTTGAATTAACTCTTTTCCTTTGATTTAGGAAATGGTATTGACTTTAGTAAAGAGTAAATATGTTTAAAATTTTACTTAATTTTGAAATTCAATGTGGTAATTTTTTTTGTTAAAGGTAAATTTATGATCCATTCAAATTCACATATATAATTTAATATCCATTCAAATTATATAAATAATACATAATTGTATTAGAAATTGATATATGTTCTAGTACAATGCGATTTTTATTTTTTATTTTTTTTAATTTAAAACTGAAGCCGACATTTTGTATGAGGACGTGACATACCTGACATTGGGGTCATATTGGGCTCTAGATGCGCCTCTCGGCGCAATAACTTCGGAAATATGCTTAACGCGGTAGATGCGCCTCTGGCGCAATTTAAAAATATATATCATAAAATTTAAAATTTTTATCTAAAGAAATCTCTTAAATGGAAAATGATAGGGATTAAAATGATAGATGTAAATCATTGACACATTTATCATAAAAGAACCATGTCATCTATCTTGTAATATTAAAACGATATATCATAAAATTTAAAAAATTATATAAAGAAATCTCTTAAAAGAGGAAAATGATAGGCATGAAAATGATAGATGTGACGTAACAAATCCTTACTTGAAAATGAAAAATGTCTATTAATAAAATATTTTTTTTAAATGAAAATTAAGTTAAACAATTATAATTTACTTTATTTTATTGGTCAACATGACAAATTAATTTTAATTTTAATTTTTCTAATCTACATTAGAAATAAATACCTTGAACAAAACAATAAGTTTCATAAACCACCACTAACTCTTTTTTTCAGCGTTCATAAACCACCACTAACCTTTGTTTTCGGCGTTAATATACCACCACTAATTTAACCAAATGAATTTTTTTTACAGGATATTACTGAAATCGATCAAATCAAGCTTACAGAAATTTTGAATTTTTCAACGGAATATGATTACTATTGTTTAACGTTGAAGCCGTAGTCTAACTATACTCTTTTTTTGCCCTGAAAATCATGGAAATTTCGGTAAGATTTAAGAAAATCTGGTAGGGATTTTTGTAAATCCATGTTATAGCTATCAAACTTCAATATTTTGGGTGCCCTAGAGGTTTTTGATGATGTTGAATCCATTTCCATAGTCAAAAAAGTGATTCAAACACTGCTACTGCAAGATTTCTTAAAAAAAAATTGCCCGAATTCTGGCCACTTTTGGTCGTCCGGCAATTCCTCCACCTCCGTAGACAACTCCAAAGTTGAACACCTCACATTTTTTCCAAAAGAAAAAAATGATGCTTTCATATTAGCTAAAACAATACATGATCACATTATAGCAAGTTAAAGGCCTAAACCACTAGATAGAAGGTCCTATAACCGCCAACATAGGCCCAGACCAAACCATGTAATGTCATATGTCATTCCAACCATGTAATGTCATATGTCATTCCGCATCTTAATTTCACTATATAAAGGATCATAAGGAGGAAAAATAAATATGCCCATCCATGAAAGAATAAATAGCAGAAAGGGTGCACCTTTACTATAGATAAGATACGAGAAAGGTCTATCTAGTCATCAAAAAACAAACCAAAAATCCATCCTGATCAGACTACAAGTCAAAAAACTAGAGGATACAGACTTGCATAAAAGGAGGATCGAACCCGATGAATAAAAAGCAAGCTCGCTTGACTGGCTCGCTTGACGAAGAGTCGGGAAGTCGAGAACAATATAAAACATAAATAGCATATAATAACAACAGAGCAGCCCCCCTCAATGGGATAGATAGGATCTCATATATCTGCACGACTGTAATGGGTCAGGCTCACTTGACAGGCTCGCTTGAAGAAGAGGTAGGAATCCTACATAGTAAAACTAAGTAGAACATATAGAAACACCCGAACTATCTCCCGTCACTAGAAAAATGGAACCACATATTCCTTCAACAACAATGGTCCTTTGTAATGAGCAATGTAGAAGTTGTTGGGAGAGTCCGTGAGCCCCTTCTTGGACAACATATCAGCTCGAGTATTGCACTCTCGATATATGTGATTCAAGGGCATATTTTTGAGCTTTGTGAGGAGAGTTTTAATTCATAAAATCCACCCCAACAAACCTCTAGGCTGTAGGATATCCCGACCTGATAGTCCATCCAAAACAACCTTAGCGTCTCCATATACATTGATAGAAGGTAGATGTAAATTGAAAGCCATCCATAAGCCACTCCATAAGGAAAGAAGTTCTGCCTTGGCATTGGATCCCTTCCCCCCATTCCAATGGATTTGGAATCTTTCCAGATTATCAATCTTAATCCAGGCACCACATCCACACAAGCCACCCTGTTGTGCACCATAAAAAAAAAACCACAGGGATGGATATAGGATAGGGCCTAATCCGGTGAGAAAGATCCTTCACAATAGGGAACGAAACTGACTGTGCATTGATCCAAGCCATGATGGCTCCATATATGTGTCCAATAATAACATGACTACCTTCAAATATAGCACAATTCTGAGCCAGCCAAATATCCTAAATTAAGAAAAAAGGCAAAGCTTTGTAAATCCCTTTGAAGGCACCCAAGTAGAAAAGGTATTTATAATATTATCCGAGCTCCATGCCAGATCAATAAGAAACTGAGAGAACATTGCCCAAACTTTGAGTACCTACAAACATTCGAGAAATAAGTGGGTAATCGATTCCTCATTATTATTACAGAAAATGCACCGACCCGGTCCATGTATGCCTCTTTTGATGAGGTCATCCCAAGTCAACACCCTATCCTTCCAAACCAGCCACCCAAACAGAAGAAATTTGTAAAAGGTTCTAATGCCAATATACCTAGAAATGAGATCGAGATGTTGCACCAATCATATTCTTGATGATGAAAAGTTAAATGTCCTACACAACCAAACCATCAACGTTCATGATGCCATCCCATACAATCCGATCCCCACCGGGATGGAAGCTGAAACCACCAGATCGTAAATCATCTACATAATTCTGCCAAGACTGCACATCCCGATCCATCAAACCGAGCTGCACCACAGATTTCCACTTTGAGCATCCTTAATGCCAAGAGGCAATCAATTGTGATATGAAGAAGATCCCCTTGTGAGACAAATAGTGAATTAGCCTATCCTCAATTTTTTGTCTCGCCAATAGACCCAGGATCCTGTCACAACCCAACACAATACTCCCACCATTTCCCATTCTCCAAGCCAGACGCAAT
Organism: Pinus albicaulis; assembly: GCA_034641835.2. Taxonomy (NCBI): domain Eukaryota; kingdom Viridiplantae; phylum Streptophyta; class Pinopsida; order Pinales; family Pinaceae; genus Pinus; species Pinus albicaulis. The sequence goes on along the minus strand of JAXQQM020058613.1, from coordinate 21,273 downwards.
GCGAATTGGTCCATAACTATCCGTAATCCATTTCAAATGGCGGACTCCTGTCTTCTCCGAGCCAAAGAGCCTCTATAAATCTGAACGAGAGGCTCTCCCTCGAGGTATTTTATCTGGCATATATCCGAACAAATGCCATGACCATTTAAAACCCTCCACAACGATTTAATGAGGAGGGAAGTCATAAAGGATCAGACGTGTAACAGTCCCCAACCCCCGAATTCTTTTGACACAGTAATCCTTTCAAGCTTGCAAAGGTGGAATTTTTTCCCTTTTGATGCCCCGATCTATTTGAACTGTGATACTATGGCGTTAATAAGAGAAATTGTGCATGTAGGAAGGAAGAACATATGGGCCCAATATACCACAAATTGCTGAAGAATGGCTTGGGCCAAGATGAATCTCCCGCCTAGAGATAGCCATCTAAGTGACCACTTATATATTCTATCTTTAAATTTATCCACTAACCAGGTCCAGTCTGTCGTTCTCTATTGACCCAATTTTAGTTTAAAGCGCAGGTAAGTTATACCCTCTGAGATATGATTTTTTTGAACCCCTAAGAAACCTGCAATGGAACTAATCTCATCGGCATCACCCTTTGCATCAATGAGTAGATTTTTTCTCTTATTGATGTGCAACCCTGTTTCCACTCTGAATCGTGTGAGGAGGAAGTGCAAATAAAACCAATTATTCCTGATTATCCTAACAAAAACAAGTAAATATTCTACAAACAAGGAATGTGAAATGCATACCAATGGGGAAAAGGATATGTCCTGAAAATAACTAGCGTGCATTGCCATCTTCATAAGATTGCTTAATCCATCCATTAAAAGAATAAAAATTAGGGGAGAGAGAGCACATCCCTGGCGTAATCCACGTTCATCCCCAAAGAAATTCATTGGCAGGCCATTAATGATAACTCCATATTTTACTGAAGTAATGCAAGCCATGATCCATCTTATATTGGTCAGTGATATGCCAATCCTAAGAAGGACCAATCTAATATATGACCAATCCACACAGTCGTATGCTTTGAACAAGTCCACTTTCATAATGAACGCCTCTGTCTTCTCAGACTGTACTGAGTGTAAAAGCTCCTGAGCAGAAGCCACTGCATCATGTATCGAACGACCTTGAAGAAAACCATATTGGTTAGCAGAAATTTTTGAAGATAAAACCCTTTTAATCCTCATAGCAATAATTTTGGATGTTATTTTGTATAAGACGTTGCATAACGAGATCGGCCTGAAATCAATGAAGGATGGAGAGCATGATGATTTGGAGATCATCGCTATAAATGTTGAGTTGATGTCTCCAAATATATACCCCAATAATCTTGGCTGCTCAATAAACTTATGTAAGTCATTCCATAAGCTCAAAAAAATGGAGAAAAAACTCCGCAGACCACCCATCCAGCCCGAAGCTCTTACCATGAGCGAAAGATTTAAGAACCATCTCTATTTCGTCTTTAGTGATGGCTTCCGCCAGTTTGTCATTTGCGCCCGAAATCAAACATAATAGGCATGTGGTCAAGCACACATATTCTCGCCTCGAACTTGATGTCGGAATTTAAAGGTATCGACATCAGCCCGTCGGAATTTAAAGTTAGCCACGTCAGGCAGCCTCATTAAAGCAGCGCTGGAAAACATGAGTGTGCTCACCTACGTTAAAGGAGTACGTTAAAGGATCGTTAAAAATATAAGCGCTAAATTTAGATTTAAATTTAGCTACCACAGTGTGTGATTATTTGATGAGTGTACATTGAATATTAAAAATTTAATAATGACAACCGATGTAGAGATTCAATGAAGAGCATGAGGATGTTGTATTATTGATATTATTGTATTCAATTTTGTTAATTTCGATTGTTTCATTTATATTTAGTTAGTTTAGGGTTATTTTAATTTTGAAAATAGGAGGTTGTATTATTGATATTATTGTATTTAGTGTATAAAAATTACTAGCAATTTAAAAGAGTTGAGTGTAAGTATTTGGTAAATCTAAAATTAAGATATATATAAATTAATTTAATTATTAATTATAATTATTAATTTTTTAAATTTAAATTTAATTTTTTTTAATGTAGTTTTGTTTTATTAACAAAAATCAATAAAATTTACTTTATTTTATTTTTAATTTTATAGAAAAAGAATATGATATTACAATTTTTTTTTTTTTTTTTTAATAACTGAATTTTTTTTTCCAAAGAAATTTTTGTAATTTTATTAATGAAAATAAAATTACATGTTACATGTGCTGGTAAGTGACAATCAAGACAGTCTATGAAGTTGCAAGTGAAACCTATAGTACATGGGGAGAAAAATTAAGTTGTTCTCCCTTTCTTCTTTTCTACCTTCTGCCAAGCACCTTCTATTGATGTGGCCAATATAAGAGCTAGTTGAGTATCTTCAGTGTTTGCTCCATTCTCCTTATTTGAATATGAGGTGTCTGAGCTGTGTTGTCTTTTATTCCCCCCGAGTCCAGTGACCCAAGGTCCTTTCCTGGCCGAACCATGGAGGTTATGTCGAAAGGGTCTTGCATCTCTTGTTCTTTTGTCTCTGGTTCAGTGGTTGTCTGATTGTTCTAATTTGGGTTGAGGACGTCCTCTTCAGCATTTGTCTCTTGGTTTGGTTCATTTGAGGGAAATTGTCATCCTTTGGGAGTTTTCCCTATCTTCTTATTTTTTCTGTTATCTCTTTTTACTTTCGGGAATGTATTTTGCAGATGACCGGTGTTCCTGCATATTCGGCAACTAAATGCAATATTTTCGAAATCAAGATGTTGTGTCCATTTCTGTTGTTTGTGTATCAATTGTATGCAATATGGCAGCCCTTTATTGAGGTCCACCTCCACACAGATTCATGCAAAAGTATATACTCACTCCTTCAAGCGTTGTGTATCGGTTTTGATATATCTCCCAAGGATGTTTCCAATGCGTGCTAATACACTTTCATTTCAAAAGTGAAGAGGAAGGTTGTAAAGCCGGACACAGACCAGCATTCTAGTCACTTCCGTTGTATTTATGTCGAAATCTAGGAACCAAGGAGTGATGAAAAGCCCAGTGGATCCCCAAAACCATGACCCCTCCCTAAGGATGATGTCTCTGGTTTCCCAAGATGAAAACTTGACGGTGAAAAACCCCTTAGAATAGAGGTGGATTTCACATTACATAGTCCATTTGGTGAAAATCCAACGAAAGAGCTCCATTGGTTGGGGCCGGAAACTGTTAAATCTGCAAATTATCACTTGAAATTCAAATGAAGTTTGGTGTTCATCTATCTTTGGAATTTCTATGTTCAGTTCTGGAACGAAGTTCAGTTGCTCCACAATATATGGTTTGGGTGCATTATCAACTAGTTAAGTTGGAATAACCACTTTTTTTTACCCATTAAAATGTTCTTGTATGAGGGACCTTTTGGGATGTCTGGTTTTGGAGCACTGGTGCCACTTGCAGATCCTTGAGTTCTGTGTTGTTCAGTTGTGCAACCCCTCAATCTCAGATTGAGAATGATGGTGGAACTAGAACGGATGGAGTAATTTTTTAATGGGTCGGAGTCTTGGAGGGATCTCCCACCGTGTATTAAAGATTGCATATGGCTAGGGTAACCAGATACATGACTGATAATTTTTTCAAATCAACCACCTCATCGTTTTCCTGAACCCATATTAATATACTTCTCCCCACAGGGGGTTTAATAAAAATCTGAAAGCAGACAGAACATACATGGTTTAATAAAAATCTGAAAACGGACAGAACATACCTTATTGCTGATGATAGCTGTGTGGTCTTCCATGGGGACGGCTCTGGTTGCAGAGGCCAGGTCCACAGAGGTTCTAGTGTCATGGTACCATAATATGGATAGGTAAGAGACAGTGTGCAATGAGCAGTCCATAATCGTTGAATAACACAGCCTCCAAGTAAAAACAATGTGCACCCAGTCCCTAGGGGGATGCTGTGTGCCATCCCAACCAAAGAAGAGGCCACCGATCGCGCCGTGGGTAGCGCTGCAGAAAAAGTCGTGGGAAAACATTTGTAAATCCTAGCTCGCAGAAATAGGAGCCACCCTGTGGGATCAGAACCAGTAAATAGAGGCCTGTCTAGAGCGTGCAGTCAAAAGCGGCCATGGGGAGAGGCTGAAAAAGGCGTAGGCGAGGCGGAAAGAGGCCACGGTGGGTTCCATGGGGCCGCAAATCCAGTCCTAAAACAAAATATCAACGGGGGATTCCCCAAACCACATTCCTCTGTAGCGCAGACCCAAGGGCCCTGACAAGCATCTGGTTTCCAATACTGGGAACCTATCCGCCGTAAAATCGTCCGCAGAGCTTATTTTCCGTCTGCAATCATATGAGCACTTTCTGGATGAAAAATTATATAGAAACAATTAACAAATTTTCGTTTGGTAATCAAATTTTTCATCGAGAACTAATGGTTATATATACTTATACGATGGTTTGGCTTAACAGTCTATCTTCAAAATGCCAAACATCTGTCTTGCATTTACAAATAATTAATAATTGTTTAATTAATTAATGAAAATTTTCACATACTTCCACATATGTTGTGCCATGATAGGTTCACGGATTAAAAAGAGAACTTTTGATGGAAAAACAAGAAAGGCCCAGACAAAAAGCAGGGTTGGGGCAGTCAAACAGATTAAACATCCTTTCGTATCTTCGATGCACTGAGAGTTTACTTTTCCACTTCCAAGTAAGTAGGCAGGGAATCATTTCAACCTACGAAAAATGCATTGAGCTTTTGATAAGTATTTTCAGAATTTTTTTACTTCCATTAAGTTTTTGTGTTGAACACTTTACATTTAGTCTTACAAATATTATGTTGTGCCATTAGAAGAACTTAGAACTAATAAAAATTAACATTTGATTGAGGTTTTCTTTGACCTGTTAGTTTGCGCTGAACACTTTACATTTAATTTCATGTTGTGTCTGTTAAGTTAATTCGCATAAAACACACTTGATGGCAAAACAATGGAAAATAAAGTAGATTGATGGCCATACCCATACATCTCATCTGTGCAGTCAGAGTCTACCCGTCCAATTTCAATTCCAGGTAAGCCGACAGGGAATCATCCCAACCATAACAATAACATTGAATATCAAAAGCAAAACATGACAATAACATTGGGTATAAATGCTTGGTTGAGATACCCTTTGTTTTCTTTCACAACCTTCTGAGTATTTGCGTTAACTTCTTTTAAAAATTATGATTTTTTTCCTTTTTAATTAATGTGAATGGTTGATAAATAAATATTATAAACATAATATAAAAATGATTAGTGATATTTATTATTATTATTAATATTTTTGAAAAAATTTAAATTTATGTTTGTTAATAGTCTCTATTAGTTAATGGTCTGGGCTCAAGAAACTAAACCATTGTGACAAGAGACTATCAATCCAAATAAACAATGTTCAAAAGATTCATAGTATTAAACATAATATCTAAAGATGTAGAGAATTAAACATTGTTTGTTGCCTCTGTCAAACTACTATGTATAGACTAATTAGATATGAAAACCTAGGCTTAACAAGTCAGGTGGATACAAATTGATAGCAAATCAAAATGAAATAAGCTAAGAAGAGGTGGATGCACCCACCTCAATAGGGACTACGTCTTCCAAACTATGGCAACTTAGACCAACACATGGAACCAAGTTGGCTTCAATATTTTTCAACCTTCCATTTATTTCTTTCATCTTCAACATTGTATCATCAAGGACCAAGAATATTCCCCCTTTACAATCATTCATATCTAGCAGTACTTGACCTAGAAGCAATTGCATGTGCCAATAGAGATCAATTGTGTGAAGGTATTGGTTTTTTGGCCATGGGTATGACCCTTGTTTGGCACCCATGCTTCCATAGTAGCCACCACCTTGGGGTACGATAAACATTGTTGTTATCTCAACACGTCCTCCTCTAATTCCTTCATCTCATCCTTGATTTCTTGCGAGAGATTATCCTGTAATAGTCTAGCTTAAGTCTCTAGTATCATTTACGCATGAGAACCCCTTGGCAAATGTATATTGCCACCCCTCCTACAATTAGCTTGTTGTCTCACCATCTATGTAGCTAGAGGAAGGCTCAATAGGACCAACTCAGGGGAGAGAGATAGACCACACTAAAATAGATGCAGGGTTAAAATTCACATCCAATAATAATGCAACCACATGGATTGCTATAGGAACCAAAGAAAAGCTTGTGATGCCACAAACACAAAAAAGGAAGGACTACAAAATTTTGTGCTAAGAGAGTTTCACTTAATAACAAGGGGGGGTGAGAGGAATTAATATGAATGCCATCGAATGAACATACCTTGGAAACATTATGATTATAACCCAACTCATGGTTGGACACCATTGTAGTGTGTGGAGATCACAATGAGGATACGACCTAGTTGAAACACTAATAACCACTTCCTCGAAACCATTAATTACCAAGACAATTTCACTACATGTCACCAGGTGATGAGGTTGGTAGGTATGTCGACCTCATTCATTGAATGATGTGATGATGTCCTCACCAACTCCCTAACAAGACACATCCCTTAACACCCCATATAGGGATATTTTATGTTTGATATTATTAGATTTCAATTAGGTAAATTATTAGGTGGTGGGGTGGAGTGGGGAGAAATATTATACAAAACATATTTATATTTTGTATAATATATTTTTCATATATCTCCCCTATCCTCACCCTCATAATATTTTCCAACAACCTCACCAATATTATGGGAAAAAAATTACTTAATTGGGTGGGGGTGGATATTATTTCTACCATTCACGCCTACCAGCACTAATATTATGCAAAAAATATTTACTTAAGGGGGTGGGGGTGGCGATTATTTAAACTACCCTAAGTCCCCACCCTCATTGATATTATGCAAAAAAGTATTTATGTACAAGTGTAGGGGTGGAGATATTATGCAAAATATAAATATTCTTTGCATAATATCTCCACCACCCTTACCCTCATAATATGGACCAACACCTCCACCTTCAACTTCATATTTATGTTTTTCATAATATCTCTGCCCATTGTCAACCCCATATTTAGTTTTTTCATAATATTTCCTCCTCATAATATCACCCACCACCTCAACACTCACCCTCATATTTATGTTTTTCATAATATCTCCCCCACCCTCAACCTCATGTTTAGGTTTTTCATAACATATCCCCCACCCTTAATATCATATTTAGGTTTTTCATTATATCTCCCTCATGGCCAGTGCAAACCCAACCCTATATATTTATATTTTGCATAGTATTTTCCCCCACCCAAACATTTTATATATTTATGCTTTGCATGATATCTTCCTCCACACCCACCTTTTATATTTTGCATAAAATCTCCCCTCACCCTGACCCACAGGCTCATATTTATTTCTTACATAATATTTCCCTAAGTAGAAGTGGGCGCGCTTAACCCTAATGGAACTGATTTTTACACACTCGGATAATGGAGTAGTTAAACTATTAAATAAATTATGAAGCACCATAGTAAAAATCACATTAAATTGAATGTGTGATCCACGCGTGTATCGTACCTTATTATTATGCACTGGAGGCATGAAAAGTATGATGTTGCATTCAACATTGGGAATTAAATGTGGCACAAATCATTTAAATCAATTCAAACATATGCATAGAAATTCTATACATAGCGTTATATTGCGATATTATGTACAACATTAACTATATATATATATATATATATATATATATATATATATATATATATATATATGTCCATGCATTAAATATATAAATACACCCATGTTGTTTGATGGATAGGTAAATACATTTTTTTTTAACGCAATAATTGATGGTAGTGAGATGTGACAATTGGTATCAGAGCTCAGTCTGAACGTCTTGGCCAAGATAAATGAGTGGGAATAATAGTGTTGTTTGTGGCTAGGATATAGACACATACAATGAGGAGAGCTAGATCTACAACAATATGACCAAACATAGGAGCAGTACCAGTACCTTATGCAAAAACTAACCCTGAAATGTGGGTGCAGTTGGTAGAAGCATCCCGAAATTCTAATACTACTTGATTTGATACCATGCAATAATTGAAGAATGAAATGTTGAGATTAAGCGAAGATAACGAATGGGTGATGCAACAACAAGAAAATATTATGAAAATTTTATCAGATTAACAGAATCATCAGCATCCTAACCCAAGTCCAGAGCATGGTAACAGAATGGGAATGCATAGGCAGAGGGATGAACATATAGATATAGAAGATGACCAAGAAAACAAAGAGGAGGAATCTGATAATGTTTCAGATCATAGAGGAAAAAAATGGAAAAATACAGAGTTTTAGGGAGAGTTCAAAAATATTAAACCTCCACTATTCAATGGTGATAAGGAGGAAGTCACTGAAGCATGGTTGATTAATATGAATAAGTACTTTCAGATTTATGAATACGATCATAATATGAAAGTTCGGTTGGCAATCTATTAGATGTAGGGTAAGGATACCTTGTGGTGGGAGGAGATAAAAACAATGAGAAGGATTGATGAGCAGGAAGTAACTTGGGAGGAGTTTCAGAAACATTTTAAAGACAAATATCTGATAGAGTGGTTCTAAGAAGAGAAAGCTAAGGAGTTCCGCGATTCACGATTGGGACAACTGTCTATGGATGAATTAATAACAAAGTTTACTTCACTGCTAAAGTATGTCCTTTATATACGCGAAGAAAAGGCGAAGGTCCAACGGTTTGTTAGCAATCTTCCTATTTTTATGAAAGAAAGGCTTGAATTCGAGAACCATAAAAACATGGATGAGGCTATCAGAAAGGATCGAATATTCTATCAGAGAATGAAATAGAAAGGGGATGGCAGCATGAAATGGGAAAAAATAAAGAGACATAAATCTGTACAAAATATTAAGGGATCGAAGAAAACAAATTTTAGAAGTTTGTATAAAAATCAATAAAACTGGAATTGATCAGAGGCTCATTATTTTAGCTCAAAAATGAAAGAGCTCATAAATGCTCCAAACCAGAGCGACCCAATAGAGCTCGTCACCAGGATTCCAACGTAACTCGTTTCATCAAAATCTGAGTTTGTATGAGTAAGTTATGGTCTTTTGTTCGTTTTCTCAAATAGGTAAAAAATGTGCAGAACAGTGACAGACTGATGACTTGGCAGTCCAGTCAGCACCTCAGGAATATCCAGGGAATATTATCCAATTTTCAGCCAATGAAATTGTGACAAGTGTCACAGCCAGATTCACCAATGTTGCTTGGGAAATTGAAATTTGTCCTCCTAATCCTAAGGTTGAAATTTCTATATATAGTGGATTATTGATTTTTATATTGGGGAATTGAGCCAATGGAGAAGGGACACGTGGATCAGCCAGAGGCTGCTATGTGCCCTCCCCCATGGCATTATATGTTGCACATTTATTTTCGAACTAAGGTTTTTAACCTTAACTATATGGTGGGCTATTCTTAGCGGACATATATTACATGGTGGAGATGTTTTAAACTAGCAGATGGATGTATTATATGGTGGCCTAACTCTAAACCTGGTGGAGGCGAAACTACATGCTGGAGCAGTGTTAACTTGGTGGACAAGGTCTACAACTGGAAGACTACACTAACCTAGCAGAGGCGTATATATTTTATAACCCAAAGTTTAGACTTTGGATATGGGTCAATGAAATGTACACCAAAATTTTGTGCGGGCGTCGGGTTCGAACCCATGACCACCTGCGTATAACTCCAATGCTCTATTGTATACTCATACACCATGGGTCTTAACCCATAATTATCCCACACAAATTTAAATTATATTAGCGCCATGTTTGGGGGTCTGGAGGGCGCTGACCCGCATGTTCAAGTGCTCAAAACCGTGGGCCTAACACTATTCATCGGTGGAGTTGTTTAATTTTTTAAACCATGTTTAATACCCGATAATCTCAAATTAGCCCACAAACCCGCGATTAAGAGTTAAGCGTGATTAACACTAACTGTGGAGTTAATTAACTCTTAAATGGGCGCTTAACTTAAGATAATGATAAGTTTGAGTTAGCAGTGGACTTGGCAGAGCCCGCCAAATGCGACGGAGCTCCAGTTTTAGTGGCGCTGTCTGGCGAACTTCCAGTTTTAGTGGAAAAGTTGTGGGAAAATTTGGTTTTTCCATAACTGAGCCAATTTTCGACCAATTTTGGCTCAAGAAGAGTCATTATTAGTATATTTTGATGTTTTGAAGCCATGTGAATAGGTTGCAGAGGCAGAAGAGGTCATCTACATAGGTTTTTGTTTCCTTGAATATTTTTGAAGCCTAGGGCCACTAGGAGGGAAGGCCATGCCCAGAACGTATGAAAACCAAATTGAGTAAAAAAACAGTCATTTCTGATATATTTTGACATTTTAAATTCATTGGAACATGTTACAAGAGAATTCAATGCATGTAAACAACATTTTGAGCACATTTGAGCTAATACAGAGGCCCAAGCTATGGAGCTAGACCAAGGAAATGTAGCCTAGGAGGGGAGAACTCCATCAAAACTTTGTTTAATGGTTTATTTTGTGATGGTTTGCTGTTAATTATGTTGTTTTTGTTTAACCATTTAAATTCATGCTTTATGTTTTCAAAAACACTCATAAAATTCAATTTTAATTACCTATTTGACACACATAAGCAACAAGAGAACCTGCACATCAAGCATAAGATCAGTAAATAAGTTTTATATCTAAAAATGAAATTAGCACATCAAAAATAACATTCAAATTTAGATAAAGTTGGTATCAGAGCACATGTTTTCAAAAGGTTATTTGCTTGATAGTTGTTTGACTATTTGTGCAAGTTTAATGGTTGCAAATTTGTGATGCTGACAAGGTTGAAGTTGCAGAAAGGTGAAGGGAAATTATTGGTTGTGAGTCCTGAGATTAGGAACAGAATTAGGAGATCTGAAAGAGCATCATCCTCACCCAAAATTCTAGTCATAGCTTCACTTGAAGAACCTCAAGTTTTGTCTCAAGAAGCTGAGATTGAAGAGGTACAATTCGTACAAGAAGTTGAGTTGATTGAAGAGGTACAAGCATCAGAAGTTGAGCTTGAATCCATAGCCATTATGTCAGGTGTTGGAGAGACTCAAGGACATTAAGAAGAAGAATATGCCAAGGGAGACTTCAAAGACATAAAGAGAATGGTTAAAGCTATGTTTGATGTATTTACTACTGGGATGGCAGGAGAATGTTCTAAGCCTCCACATGGAGAAGGAACTTCAGATGGTAAGAAGGATGAAGAGAAGAGTTCAAAGGGAAGCGGAGGAAAGCCCCATCTACATCATCTTCCACTTCCACCACAAAGACCACTCACACTCACTCAAAATCCACAAAAGGAAAAACTCCATTACTCAAATTTAAAAATAAGTTTGAACTTCATAAGTACAATGGCGAGGTAAATGCAGAGAGGCTTGAAAATTCGATATGTCAATTGGAGGTGTATTTCAGAATTCAAAACCTTCATGAAGACGACATAAAGATCCAGTTGGCTTCATTAAGGCTAGAAGGAGCAGCACTAGTTTGGTGGGAAGCAAAGACTCAAGAGGAAGTGTGAATCCATCATAAGATATCCATTTCCTGGGCTGAGTTTATTTCTTCCATTAAAAGACAGCTTTATCCATTAGCATATATGAAAAAATCTATTATGAGTTGGCAAAATTTTAAGCAACTCAAGGGTCAAACAATTCAATAATATACCCAAGAGTTTAGAAAGAGAGCTTTGTTGTTAGGAATAAATTTGAATTCCCAAGATACACTCTTGAAGTACATTGGGGGTTAAATTATTATTTGAAGCATACTATTCTTATGTTTAACCCAAGCAATTTAGATGAAGTTTTTGTACAAGACATACACTTGGAGGTAAGGGAAAAACAAAAAATAGAGGAGAAAAGTGAAAGTGAGGGTAAAGGGAAAGGAAAGTTTTATGGAAGAGGAAAAAGAAATAGCTATGTAAAAAGAGAGAAGGAAAAACTCACATGCAAAAAGTGTTCAAAGATTGGCCATGATGAAGACCACTATTGGCAACTTCATCTAGAATTGAAACCAAATAGACTGAAAGCCAAAGAGAAGGAGAAAATTGTTGCTATAGCTAAGCATGACTTAGAGTCAAATTCAGGGGATGAGACAAAGATTACAACCATGGGTTTGAAAGGTAAACATGTTGCAAGCACTAGTTCTTCAAATTGTTCAAATGATACTCATAATGAAGATACAAGAATAGAACTTTTCCACATTAGAGTTGTCTCTAAACATACCAAGGTTGATACAATTTTTGATAGTGGGTCACAAGCTAGCTTGATTTCCGAAGATTTGGTTAAGAAACTAGGCCTTGAAATTATTAAACATCCAAGACCATATCCTTTGGGTTGGATATGCAAGAATTAAAACTTGCAGGTTACAAGGAAGTGCTTACTAAGATTCACCATTAACTCAAACTTTCTTGATGAATTTGAGCTTAATGTGGTGCCGCTTGAGATATCAGGTATTGTATTGGGAAGTCCTTATTTATATGATAGGAAAGTAGTATTTCATCACCATGAGAAAAAGTATCACTTGTTTAAGGATGGTATTGAGAACATAATTAGAGCACATTAGAAGAAGATATGTCTGTCTCTATTACATGCAAGTGAAATGAAGAGGATAGTGAATGCAAGTCAAAACTTGACATTGTTGATGATCAAACAAAGATATGTATTGAATCACACTTTTAAAAAATATGCTTATTCTTGTAATGAGTTGGTTCAGGATGTTAACAGTTTGCCTTTGAAAGAAGGTGAATACGATGTAAAACATTTGCAGCAGTCAACAGTAGTGTTGAGTGGTGTTGGAAACAAGATGTCGGTGCAAGAGGGTGCAAAGTTCAAAGAGAAAGCAGCAAAGCAGCTTGGAAAAGAAGGCATGGGTTCCACAAATATTATTGCTGGTCTCCAAAAGGTACATGGCAATGGTGAAGATACCTTGTCCAGAGTCGACGCAAGTACAAGGAAAAAGCAACAAAAAATCGCCATGGTGACAGTGTGCAAGGTGAGAAAATTTTTAAGTTTCATTTTATTGTTGACCAAGGTAGGAAAAACATGGTTTTTTCAAGAATATATTGTTGTTCTGCAAATTCAAAAATATTGCAGCATGACAGTCTCAATGACAACAAGAGAAGGTCGCAAGAATCGAGGAAAAAGTTGACTTTTTGTGAAAAGCTCCAAATGATGAAATTGGGAAAATTTTAGTGGATAGAGACTGGAACGGTGAGGGAACAATACCCTCATCCACATAATTAGTAATCAGAGAGATTTTGGGGTCCAAAAGGCTTCTAGTGGGGAGGAATGATCAGAGGCTCAATATTTTAGCTCAAAAATGAAAGTGCTCAGAAATGCTCCAAACCAGAGCGACTGGATAGAGCTCGTCACCAGGATTCCAATGCAACTCATTTCATCAAAATCCCAATTCGTATGAGTAAGTTATGGTATGTTGTTCATTTTCTCAAACAGGTAAAAAATGTGCAGAACAGTGACAGACTGATGACTTGGCAGTCCAGTCAGCACCTCAGGAATATCCAGGGAATATTCTCCAATTTTCAGCCAATGACACCGTGACAAGTGTCACAGTCAGATTCGCCAATTTTTCTTGGGTAATTGAAATTTGTCCTCCTAATCATAAGGTTAAAATTTCTATATCTGGTGGATTATTAATTTTTATATTGGGGAATTGAGCCAATGGAGAAGGGACACGTGGAGCAGTTAGAGGCTTCCACGTGCCCTACCCCATGGCATTATATGTTGCACATTTATTTTTGAACTAAGGTTTTTAAACTTAACTATATGCTGGGATATTCTTAGCATACAAATATTATATGGTGGAGATGTTTTAAACTTGCGGACATATGTATTATATGGTGGCCTAACTCTAAACCTGGCAGAGGTGAAACTACATGTTGGAGAAGTGTTAACTTGGCGGATAGGGTCTACAACTGGCAGACTACACTAACCTAGTAGAGGTTTATATATTTTATAACACAAAGTTTAGACTTTGGATATGGGTTAATGAAATGTACAACAAAATTTTGTACGGGGGTCGGGGTTGAACCCACGACCACCTGCGTATAACTCCAATGCTCTACCGTCTACTCTACACCATGGGTCTTAACCCATAAGTCTCCCACACAAATTTAAATTACATATGCGCCATGTTTGGGGGTCTAGAGGGGGCCAACCCCCTCCCATGTGATCAAGCGCTCAGAACCGTGGGCCTAACACTGTTCACCAACAGAGTTGTTTAATCCGTTAGACCATGTTTAATACCCGATAATCTCAGATTAGCTGGAAAACCTGCATTTATGCTAACTGTAGAGTTAATTAACTCTTAAATGCGTGCTTAACTTAAGATAATGACAATTTTAAGTTAGTGGCGGACTTGGCGGAGCCCGCCAAATGCGGCAGAGCTCCAGTTTTAGTGGAGCTGTCTGGCGAACTTCCAGTTTCAGTGGAGAAATTATGGGAAAATTTGGTTTTGCCATAACTGAGGCAATTTTCAACCAATTTTGGCTCAGGAAGAGTCATTCTTAGTATATTTTATGTTTTCGAGCCATGGGAACAAGTTGCAGAGGTAGACGAGGTCATCTATAGAGCTTTTTGTTGCCTTTAATATTTTTGAAGCCTAGGGCCACTAGGAGGGAAGGCCATGCGCAAAGCATCTGGTAACAAAATTGAGTTAAAAAATATCCATTTTATAATAGATTTCAACTTTTTAAACTCATTGAAATAGGTTCTAAGAGAATTTGATGCATGTAAAGAACATTTTGAGCACATTGATCTAATATAGAAGCCCAAGCTATGGAGTTGGAACAAGGAGATGTAGCCCAGGAGGGGTGAAATCCTTCATAAAAATTATGTTTGAATGGTTCAGTTTGTGATGGTTTGTTGTTAATTATGTTGTTGTTGTTCAACCATTTGAATTCATGCTTTATGTTTTAAAAAACACTCATAAAATTCAGTTTTAATTACCTCTTTGACACACATAAGCAACAAGAGAACCTGCACATCAATCATAAAATCAGTAAATAAGTTTTATATATGAAAATGAAATTAGCACAGAAAAACTAACATTCAAATTTAGACCAAGAATACACGGAAGACCTAGCCAAACTTGAAGTTACCAAATGAACTGAAATATAATGAACAACCAAATAATCATGAATTAGGCTCAGCAAGTAGACCCCCATTGCAGTGTTGGGGATGTGTGGGACCAAATTATGTTAAAAAATTTCATATCTGAAAAGGGGCAAAACCAATGGCGCAGATCCGGGAAGCTTATATTGTAGGAAAAGTGGCAAGAATTCTGCCCAGGATTAATGTAACATTGGAGGATCATCAGGTAGAGTACCAATATACTATGGTAGAGTTTGAAGGTACAATTTTTAAGAAAATTGTGTCCATATTAATTGATCTAGGGGCTAGTTTAAGTTATACAAGTCCTTAGTTGGTAGATAAGTGTCATTTACAAACTGTCAGATTTTAAAACCCATGGCTGGTTGAGTTAGCCAGGGGAGATAAAAGAATAGTGTTAACTAAAGTAGACCATTGTTTTATAAAATTGGTAAATTTCACAATAATAGTAAACATAAATGTATTTCCCTTGGGATCCTATGACATCTTAATTGGTATGGATTGGCTGGAGGAGCACTGGTCCCTTATAAATTGTAAAGACAAGAAAATTAGTTTCTTAGATGAGGAATGAAGGAGAAAATAAGTACAAGGGATAAGGAAACCTTTGAACTTGAGGCTTATTACGGCTTCTCATCTAGTGAAATGCATAAGAAAAGGGTGTCAAATTTATGTAGTGCAAGTAGGATTTGCAAATTCAAAATAAAATATTGCCACTTTGGATTACTTGCCTACAATACAAGAATTTGTTGATGTTTTTCCAAAAGATATACCTGGGTTTCCTCCTAAAAGAGACATAGAATTTACTATTGAACTTATTCCAGGTGCTTCCCCAATATCCACAACATGTTATCGAATGAGTGTTCCGAAACTGACGGAACTTAAAATGCAGTTACAAGAATTATTGGAAAAAATATATATTCACCCAAGTGTCTCACCTTGGGGAGCTCCGATATTTTTCGTTAGGAAAAAAGGTGGTACCTTATGGTTTTGTATTGAATACATACAATTAAACAAGTTAATCATCAAGAACAAGTATCCCTTACCCCGCATTGGCGATCTATTTGACAAAGTGAAGGGGGCTAAAAATTTTTCTAAAATTGATTTACGTTCAAGGTACTAATAGATCAAAATTAAGGAGGAGGATATGTACAAAACAACCTTCAGAACCTACTACGAACATATGAATTTGTGGTTCTACCCTTCGGTTTAACCAACGCTTCGACAACTTTTATGTGCCTCATGAATAGTATTTTTCATCAATAGCTGGACAAATGTGTACTAATTTTTATCGATGATATACTAGTTTATTCCATAAACATGGAGGAGAAAAAGCGACATTAGTACAAAATTTTTTGCAGACCTTGAGGGATCATCACCTGTACGCGAAGTACAACAAATTTTAGTTTTATAAAGAACATATTCAATACTTAGGGCATATTATTACCAAGGATGGAATTGCGGTGGACGCAGAAAAAGTAAGGACCATAATGGAATGGCTTGTTCCAAAAAACGTAGCTGATATATGGTCCTTTATGGGGCTGGACGGGTACTATAGAGGATTCATTGAAGGATTATCAAGAGTGGCCTAGCCCATTACGTCCTTGCAAAATAAAGGAAGAAATTTCAAATGGACTGGTGAGTGTAAAAAGAGTTTTGACCAGCTAAAACAACTACTTACTACAACACCCATTTTGAGGATCGTAGATCTAAGTAAGGAATTTACTATGTGCACAGATGCTAGTAAGGAAGGTGTAGGGGGAGTCTTGAAGCAGATGGTCGAGTTTTAGCATATGAATCTCAGAAAGTCAAAGAACATGAACGCAAGTATTAAAATTATGGCTTGGAATTAAAAATAGTAATCTACGCCTTAAAAATGTGGCAGAAATATATGCTTGGTAAAAAAATCATATTAATGACGGATCACAGTAGCTTGACAAATTACTTTAAGAAACCTACTCTAAATGAAAAACAAGCTCGTTGGATTTCCTTCCAGAGAAAATTTGATTTTGAAATAAAACATTTGAAAGGTAAAGAAAAGAGAGTAGCAGTCGCTTTGAGCAGAAAGATGAATTTTATATACGAAATATCATTTAGTGAAACCACAAGCAATTTCAAAGAGAAAATTAGGGAGGCAACTCAAAAGGATCTAGGATACTAATTCATATGGCAACAAGTACATAACTCAAAAAATAGTGAACGACAAATTGGGTATGGGATAAGGATAATTTGTTTAATTATCAGAACAGAATATATGCTCCTAATCAAATGAGTACTAAATAATTAATTCTTAATGAATAACAAAAAATTCCTTACGTTGCTCATACAAGATACCAAAAATTGATTTCTTCCTTGCACAAAGAATATTTTTGGCGAGGAATGAAAAAGGAAGTGGATGTATACTTATCTAAGTGTTTGGAGTTCCAACAAGTAAAAATAGACCATCAACATCCAGTTGGGTTGCTCCATCCATTGCCTATCCCTAAGTGGAAATGGGAGACCATTAATTTATATTTTATTACTAGTTTACCAAAGACAAAAAACATAATGATTCCATAATTGTGGTTGTAGAAAAACTAAGTAAGTCTTCTCATTTCATTCCAGGGCAATCCACTTACAAGACAATTCAGATTTCTAACATATTTATGAAGGAAATTTTTAGGTTGCATGACCTTCCAAAAGTAGTAATATTAGATAGAGATGTAAAATTTACATCTACTTTTTGGAAAGATTTATTTACCGGACTAGGTAAACAGACACATTTTAGTAACACATACCACCCTAAAAAAGATATACAGACTGAAAGGGTAAATCGGGTATTTGAGGATATGTTAAGGATGTATGTAATACAACAACCAACCAAGTGGGAGGATTATTTTCACTTGGTAGAATTCTCTTACAATAATAGCTATCACACTTCTCTGAAAATGAGCCCATTTGAATTATTATATGGGCGAAAATGCAAGACACATGTTAATTGGAGCAGTCCAGAAGATAAGCTAATGTTGGGGCCTGATCTATTAAAAGAAATGGAAGAGGAAATAAAGTAAGTAAGAGGAAATCTAAAAGCTTCCCATGATAGACAGAAAATGTACGCAAATAGAAAACAAATTTATCGGTTATTCCAAGTGGGGGGTCATGTGTATGTACGATTCAAGCCCAAGAAGAGCACCCTACATTGGGGAGGTATTCCAAATTGGATCCCTAATTCTGTGGACCATTCCATATTTTAGCCAAGATCGGGCCTCTAGCATATCAATTAGCTTTACCCAACCATATACATGTCCATAATGTATTTCATGTCTCCTTGTTGAAAAAATACATATATGACCCTAGACATGTCATTGACTGGCATAACATACATGTAGAATTGGACAGAGAATTTTTGGCCGAACCTTTCTGTATAGTGGATCAGAGAGAAGTAACATTGTGGAGGTGAGTCATCACCCAGGTTACGGTGCAGTGGATTCACTTTATCCCAGAAGATGCCACCTAGGAGGATGAACAATTTATGAGAAAATCTTACCCAAGCATGTTCTGAGGATGTGAAAACACCAGGACGATGTTTTACTTAAGGAGGGGAAGATGTCATACCCCTTGGTAACTTGTGAACTCTTTGATTTTACTATGGTTAAAAGAACATTTTTACTATTTATGTAAAAGACAATTTAAACAATAAATATTTTTGTTTGTATTACAAATAGGAACGTTAAGCAAACAAGAACCACATGAAGAGGAAGATTTCAAATAAAATGATGAAACCACAAGTCAGGGTAGTTGGACAATTATGGGACAAGCGGTTACATGCCCAAACTTTTCTTAGAGAGTAAATAAAGGAAAAACCAAGAGGGTTGAGGAATTAGAGGTGAGAAAAAGTTGTGGAAAGAAGAAGCAAAGGTTTTTGTGTGTTCAATTCCTCTTGGTTGGCCAGAGGAAAAAATTTCTTTGAACTTGGACTACCTTCACTAAGTCTGGTTGGGACAAGATAGTAATAGGTAGCAGTTTTGTGCGATATTGTCCGAGAAACTACCCTACAGGCAAGGTTTCATGGGGGGGAGATACAGTTGCAGGCTAATCTCATTGGTTGTGTGGAATTATTTTCCTGTTGTGGTTGGGTCCATTCAGAGGTACTTAATTGTTAAATTAGACTCTGCGAAACTGGTATTCAAATGATTGAATGTGCATGATGTAGGATTTATTATACAATATTATGATATTGATAATAATATGTGTGTTTTTTTACAGTAAAATACTCTGTGCCTTTGGCTGTTAAGGATCTAGAAAAAGAGGAAAAAGTAATGACTGTAGTAACTATAACAAATTTTCCTGTAATTGAAGTTAAGGTGCGGAAACGAAAGAGAACTTACATGAAATTTTTTCACAAGCTTTACTAATTTGTTGGAATGATGGTGAGACTGTATAGTTGTAAGGAATAATGCATATTTACATTGTTTTATTGTTTGAGACGATGTATTTACCATGTACAAAATTATGACTAAATGTTAGTAATTAAACAGATGTTGTGCATATATATGTGTGTGTGTGTGTGCCCCTTACCTGGAGGATTTTGTGTAATAATTATGGTAAGGATGATTTTCTAACAGGAATGCCGGATTTGGTAGTAGAGTAAGTTCCAGAGGAAAAGGGGTTATGGTCTCAGCTCGAATAAATAGGAAGGATCATATTTGTGCTTACCAGTACTCGAAAGAAACTTGGCGAGATCCTTAACTATAACCATATAGGCTTGTTTCAATGGAGAGCCATGACTTAGGGATAGTTCTCTTGGCCGTGCCCTTACTTGGTAGCCTGTGAGAAACAATCCCTAACGCTTTACGACCACTAGACGACGAATGGAATAGAGTGAAACCTTAAGTGTACATATACCTGTGCTCAATTCAAATCATACAACACAAAGAACTCCAAAGCCGTAGAGGCTGGACTAACTAATGTTAGAAAATTGTAAATTAAAGAGCAATGAAACACATAAAATATATGTGGAAAACACAAGCACACAAAACACATAAACCAGAGAGACACAGATATACGTGGTTCACCCAGTTTGGGTTACGTTCAACCCGAACAGGCAGTCCTTCCTTTCTATTATCCAGCAAAATGAAGAAACACAACCTACAACAGATCCGTTGTAATATCCTCTGTTCTCTCTCACAATATCCCTATCTGTTTCTCTCTCTGAGAATGCACATACAATACATAGCCGCAATACAATACCCTCATACAAGCGAGGGGTTTCCTTCTAGGGAAAAAAAACCTTAAACTAAACATAACTTCTACCGTAAGATCATCTGCCTAATGAATGACCCAGATTGACTAGAAATTACTATACTTTTACAAGGCAATTTTACATCTGTTTTTAGCTTCGGACCCCCCAGGCAGCGTTTAATGAATGGCCCAAATGGACCCCCCAAGAAGCGTTTAATTATGGGTCGCGTTGCCGCCCCATTAAGGTACAAGGGTCCAATGCTGTGATACAAAATAAACAAGATAATCAGGCTCCACACCCAACAATTAGTTGTAGAGCAACACAATCTCATGTAAATAAATATATTATTAAAATATGCAGGGAAGATTGATAAGGATAGAACCACCACAAAAACTAATTATTCAACTGGTATAAGAACAACCCTTCGTTCAGTTGTTCAAAATGTACATACAACTTCCGGACATAGAAACAATAGATATAAATTATATTCCTAGCTACATGTAAGAAAATACCAGTCTCTAGAGTCAATCTTAAGCCAATTACAACTTTAAATATGGTCTGTAATACCCCCCAAAAAACAAAAAGGGTTATATAATCTTCGGCATCAGTGGAAAAACAGTTATCAACCCAAAAGGGGCTCAAGGAAAACCTGTAAGACTCAGAAATAACGTGCTGGATGTTAGGGTCCTATAATAATAGGATTCATAATTTTGAATTGACTATAATTAGTCTTGTAATATGTACATACTTAGCTTTCTGCAAATTGTTTTCCATATTAAAAAATGTAAAGAGGGTAAAAGTCCTAAAAGAAAAATCAAAGGACTGAAAGAAAAAGATCAAAAAAGAA
>JAXQQM020081351.1:0-17397 GCA_034641835.2 Pinus albicaulis | reverse complement strand
ACCGACGGAGAGTTACACAATAGTTCGGCTGAACTTTTGTTAAAAAGTTCAGTCAAACTATTGCGATGTTAGAGTTAACGACTCTTAAGCGGAAAACATAGTTCGGCCGAACTTGGACTAAAAGTTCGGCCGAACTCACGCGTCACCAATTACGCAAAACCAGGCTCTGAAAATGGTTCTGCAACTTTGGACTGATTAAACTCCATGAAAGGTTGTTAATTAACTGTCGGAACCAAGACAAGCATTTTCAGAATTGAATCTACTTTCAGGAAATATAAATTTTATGGAATTTCATAAACTTTTATTAGTTTTAATTATTTTTCTAATAAAATAGGTGCAAACAATTTCTGAGGGTCGTCGTGATTTAGTGAAATCAAAATTTTGTATCTCCCAAAATACATTGTAAAAAAAATTGAAAAAATTATGGGGCATTACATTGGTCCGTCGTCTCTAATGGGTAGCTTTTAGATTTTTATTTTATAACTTATATGTTAAGAAATTTCTTGCGACGCGAAACATATCCAAAATACGCAGTTTTTCGTATTGGACCAGTTCAAAAAATTCTAGTAATTATGATATGCATCCATTGGCTTTGTAAATATGACAAAAACAAAGTAGACTCTGTCTAGATTGTTGTAACACATTTTGATTTTTCAAAAACACAAATTTTCAATGAATACAGCATTGCGACATAACATGACTTCTTATGAATCCTTTGATTGTTAAGAAACACACACTCAAAGAAACGCTAAGTTGACATATCAAATCTACATAAAAAAATTTCAAAAAATAAGTAATAGAAAGCTAACAAAATTTCTCACAACTTTTATTTTTATCGCAAAATGAAATTCTACACAGAAAAATTGTTATAGTTTGCAGAAAGTTGAAGAACCGAAAAAAATGAAAATTTTTTCTCAAAAAAGGGCAAAAAGTGTAACCTAGCTTCACATTTTCACCACAGAAATCAATTTTCTCTTTAAATTTAACTCTGAAGTTGATCCAGGTGGATATCGGCGTTATCACCCACCTATTCCATTTGGACCCGCACCATCAATTCTTGCAACTTTTCACTTTCAACACAACTTACTATTTTTAGTAGGTTTTGGGGTCCTGCACTCCCAGAGCTATTTTTGGGCCTTAATGATCCAAGTGGATATTAATGGCCACCCACCTATTCCACTTGGAGCCCCGCCATTGTCTCTTTCAGTTTTACAGTTTCAGCACAACTTACTATTTTTGGCAGTTTTTCGAGTCCTGAACTTCCAGAGCCATTTTGAGGCCCTAAACAACGTTGTTTTGTGAAAACCTCAGATATATATTTCTAATGAGCTATTGAGTGCATCAAACGGAGATCGTATGCCAAATTTACATCCCCAAGAAGTTGAAACACCAATTTACCCAAATGGTGCCCATAGTTTTGGCGCTTCATCTCCTAGGCTTAGGTTTTTGGACGTTTGGAGTTTTCCATTGTTTCTCAATAATAAATAGGCCCTCGAGCCTCATTGTAACACAGTTCAGAGGTCTGTATCCACCACATCTCTTATCAGAGATATGCTAACATCACCCTAGATATTTTTATTTCCATTATGTCTAAGCATATTTCAATCATTTGATTTAAATAAAACGAAGTATTGTTTCCGCTGCATCTCTATGTTTATGTCTATTTTTGTATTTTATTGTGCTTCTGCATAAATCTAGATCAGTGGTATCAGAGAGGTCTATTCTTTCTTTGTTTTTCTTTGCATGTCCCCAATGTGGTCAGGGTATAAGGAGTTAGGGCTTGATCTGGTTGAACCCTTGCAAGATCAGCCTCACAAACCCTGACGACCTCCAATGGTGGAAGAAAAGAAAGAAGAGGGAGCAGGAGATCCTATAAATATATTTCGTGAGGAGGCCCTCGAGAAACAAAGGAATGTGATGATGGATAACTTTTCTCAAATCCTTCTATAGATCAACGGCCTTGCAAACGAGTGCCAAAGCATCCAGGTCACTACGGAAGAGCCACTCCCTTGAGTATAGGTAAACTTTGACATTCCTATATTTGAAGACTAGATAGATACAAATGTCATCTTACAAATAGATGGTTAAATTTTCCGAAGGGTATTTCTCAGTCCATGATTTCTCCGACCAAGAAAAGTTTATTTTTTCACTCCTCAAAGCTGCCCCCATGTCAAAGACTGGTGGGAAACCTACTGTGACAAAAAGGACGAGAGGGAACCCTCTCTGTTCTCAGCCGCACCCACTTGGAATTTGTTCTGAGACAACATCAAGGAAAACTATTACCCTATGGGGAGCTATGAGGACAAGTACATCCAATGGACCACAATGCGAAAACAAAGGGATCAAGATGTGCACGAATTGACGAATTTGTTCCATACTCTGCGCACAAAGTTGGGTATTAAAGATTCAGAGAGAATTTTGGTGCTCAAATACCGCAGTTTTCTGCACAAACACATTCAGGAGGAAATGGAGTTCCTCGACATTACCTCTCTTGGCACGACATATCGTTATGCTGCCAAGATTGTGGAGAAATTTAAGCAAAAGAAGCAAGACTTTGGATCCGCGAATCTGAAGCTAGGGAAAAGTGCCCCTAAGCAGAAGAAAAAGGCGAGTTAAAGTGGTATTACTCATAAGAACACCAAAAATCCAAATAAGGACATGGGGAAGAGGTGTGGAACTTCATAACAACCCCACACATAGCACAACAGCACAAATGACTGTCGAGCCAAACAATCGTTGGTGTTTTGAACTAAAGCTTGCCAAATCGAGATGCATTTTCGGCTAAAGCTATCGCACTTTGAGCAATGACGGTTTTGTTACCAGTCCCAACCTTACCGTATCATTTGGAGACACTCTATATCGCACTGGTGTTGACTCCTTCCTCTATCCATGTTTGAACCTCGATGGATTTAAGAAAGTTCTCAATGACTGCCACTCGAGGTCCTATGGTGGCCACATTTCTGGCTATGCTACCACCCAAAAAATCATTCACGCAAGGTATTTTTGGTCATCTATATTTAAAAACTGCATTGTTGCGGTAATAAAATTCCATTACTGCCAAATCTACTCTCGAAAAGAGTGGGCCCACCCTCACTCTTGCACCCAATTGTGATTGTCGGACCCATTGAAAAATGGGGCATAGATTTCATGACCTATAACTCTTTCTCGGTTGAGGCGACATGGTTATATTATCGTTTCCATCAATTATTTCACTAAATGGGCCAAATCAATGCCTACATATGATAATGAAGGTCTAACTGCAGTGCAATTCCTGTTTAATCATGTCATAGCTCAGTTCGGTGTCCCGAAAGCGATTGTCACTTATTATGGCTCTCATTTTCGAAATAAAATGATGACAGAGCTTACAACTCAGATGGGTTTACATCATGATAGCTCCACTCCTTATTACCCATAGGCTAATGGCCAAGTTGAAGTTGTCAACAAAAATTTGGTGACCATGCTTCAACGAACTATTGGGAAACACAAATTAGATTGGTATCTCATTCTCCTCTCATCTTTATGGGCTTACCAAAGTTCCACTAAGACTTCCTCTAGATTCACACCCTTCCAATTGGTGTATGGTCTAAAGGCCACACTCCTGATCGAGTGTGAAATTCCTTCTCTTAAGCTAGTCATCAAACTACAACTTGGTACTTCACCAGAAGAGGAACGTATTCTATACCTCAAGCGTCTCAATGAGGCCCAAAGACTTGTTTCTTTAGTCATTGAAGCACAAAAAATAAAATTTAAATCTCAATATGAAAAATCCGTCAACCCTTCTATTTTCTCCAAAGTTGACTTGGTCCTGCTTTACGACCAAGCCCACGATAAATTTGGAGTCGGAAAAATCGAGCCAATGTGGCACGGGCCTATATCATTCAACGAGTATTGGAAAGATGAGCCTATGAGGTAGAAGAATACGAAGGAAACCAATTGGTTGAGCCCCAGAATGGGCTCTATATAAAGAATTATTACGATTGATCATGAGTGTGATGCTTTGTACATTAGTGTTTTATTCATTATTTTCTTTGATTTGATTTTTGGTGTGATTGTTTTCTTTGCAGACATGTTTCCTCTGCTCACCTCGTGCTCCACTTTACTTGCATATTTAATAGAATCATTACGTTATTTTTTCTGATGGTGTTTTTCGTAGCACACAGAACCCTTCTTCTACAACATGGGCACTCTTTTCCACTAATGGTGAGTTCACTAATTTAAAAGGGATTTGTTTGGGTCGAACAACTAACAATATTTCCAAATATAGTGTTGTTATTGAGCTATTATTGGATGATATTAATATTAGAATTAGAGATTTGGTTGTTAAATTATACTCACAATTCGTTGTGTTACAGTTAAATGGCCATTATTCTCAAAGAAATCCTCAAATTTTGCGTATGTATTTGCATGTTCAATTATTTGAAAGGAATTTTGATTTTACTACATATACATTATCAAATCATGTATTACATAGACATCTGCGCAAGATGTAAAAAAAACCAACACATCATTATGATACACAAGTAGTCGTAGAAACATGTATATGTATATATATATATATATATATATATATATATATATATATATATATATATCGGGTCTGTCAAGTGTGTTACATAAAAATCTCAAAAAATATGTGCTATGTGAAAAAATGGCTCTCTGAGCCTACATGAGTACAAAAATCGAAAAAAAGGTCTCCTATACACCCATGTGGTGCTTCTGATAGAAATTAACCACTCGGATCACTAGCTAGAGTAAATGACGCAGTCTTCTTGGAACCTCGACCGTATGCCTCTGAAATTGAAGAGGAATATCATCGAAGGTAGGATGCTCTAGGATGCCTCTCGTAAGGCCTACCAAGTTATGTTCTAACTCGACTAATGTATCTTCTTCCTCCTTGTAAGGGGAATCCTCCACCAGGCGGGCTACCCTCCTTGTAATCGATGACATGCCTGGCGGTCTCACAAACCCATAAAAGAAAAAACATCATAATTTTAAGTCTCATAATACATGGAAAAAAAATATTCAAAAAGTAAGAAATGTTAAAATAACAACTTTTACCTCCATCAATCCACTGTGTGCCTGGCGGAATGGGTAGATCTGGATATCCCTTGAAATTGATGCCTGTGTATGCATAGTCCTCAACCACGATGACTTGATGACATAGCTAGTTGAAAAACCCTATAGGTCAATGCATCTATTGGCCCCCACCGTGACAAGGAATTATCTCACACCACCTCAGTAGTCTCGGGTCTCTTAGGGCTAGATCATGGATCTCCAACTGCTGATATTGGAACAAAGGGACTCTCTCCAAGAAAAAGGTCACCAAAATGGACCCATACCCAAATTGTTTCAGTCGACTTATTTTGCACTTGGTCAATTGGCTCTTCATGTTAGCCAATAACATATTGCACCAGTTGTACATAGTAGGGGCCATACAGTCCATCGCATACTGGAATTGGGATTTCGTTGCCTCATGAAACGCCTGGACTCCAGCCACTCGAGTCATGCAATGAAGGATTGTACACAAGGGAAGGACTTTGATAGAGGATATCTATATCTTCCCACTCTTAGTCTTTCGAGCCCCAGGACAATGTCTCTGTATGAGAATAGTGGTATTATCACCGCCTACGCAAACTCTAAATATTTTGATTCTCTCCCCTCTCCTAGATAATCCTATGATGAAATATATATCTATGACATCTAATTCTAGATCCTAGTCCTGATGATGAATATCTCATGACCTACATCCCATAGTCCTATTAGATACTAGAGCAACTCCAGCTGAGCCCTCGGCCCTGATGTCTGAAAGAGTTTCAGTAATCCATAATTTCACAATGCATTTACACAATTATGGTCTTGAAGTGCTTGGTGGTCTTCCACCTCGTGGCCTCATTATTTCCATTCAATGACCATCTCTGCTGAAATCACCTACAAAACATGTTTAAAAGACATTTTAGGAGATTTCATCGGAGTAGTTTTGAAATCATCCATTTGAAATGGGTAGATTTATCATTTCAAAATCTTCCTCGTAGCTAATGTGACCTTCTGAATTAATTTGGTACTGGCGGTGTGCTGCCCTAATGGGCTAAATGTGACCAACGTGGGTCTGATAGCTCAAACACGTGCAGGCCACAGGCGATTTTTAGGTTTGAAATACTCCCTCCATCTATGTATTTATAAATATAAACACTAAAATAATAGAATAAAAATGAATAGTAGGATTTGATCTCTTACCTGGCACTGACAGATCGGTGAATGGTGTCCTGGATCGGCCACACCAATGATTTGAAGTTCGGAGGGAAAATGGGTAAAATGCAATTCTCCAATTTAATCAAAATGGAAAGGTGAAAATGAATTTAATTTTTGTCTATTTATATATTTTTGAAATATTTTGCCATTATTTTATTATTTTTCCTCGATATCGATGATGTTGCCGTTTTTTCTACAACAACATGAATTTTACATTATTGTTGATTATTTCTTATGCAAACAAGTTTTATTTTATCTCTTTTTCAGACTCGGTAAACATAAATGAAAAAGGAACCTCCCTGGAGTCAACTTTCAAATATTTTTTGACTCTCGAAAAATGGAAATATTGTCAGTACTTTTCATTTTGAACTCGTTAAATTAAATGAATTGACGTAATCTCAGTATATGTTTACCCCTTTTTAGGTCGATATTCACTATCTATGAAAATTGAATACCTTGATCAAACATGGTCAAGACATTGTCTAGGATATTATTTTCTACCTTTTCGGATTTGAGAGACTATTTACGAAAAAGGGACATGATGGAGTTTTCTTTTTGTTGCTTTTCAAACTCCTTAAACATGAAAGGTTACCGAGTTACCTTTTCATTGGACTCGTTAAATATTAAACAGTGACAGACTTGTCACTATGACAAGACCAAGTTTCTCCTTCCTAGGGCTCGCTAAAATTACTAGGATGGATTCATTCAAAGAATGGACTTACACACTTAGCATGGGTTATCCTCTTCATGCTGGCTATCAAAACTAGAGGTATTCGTTAGCAATAATGGGGGAAAATTTAAGGTGAAAATCCTATGTGTGTTTAGGGAAGCTTCTCCCTCTTTAACATGACACTCATCTACAGTTTGTGTCGGGTTGGGTATATCCTTCATTTTTCATTTTTCCTCCACAGGTTTGGGAAATCCATTTTCCTTCTATTCGATCACCATTTTTTTTCATCATGACCTCTGATCCCATTTGAGTCAAATTCTGCCACACTTCAGAGTCGTGTCACCAATATGTTCAAGAGAAGTAATTTTTTTCAAACACCCTTTGCTTATCCTACCTCCTCTGTTAAAATCCAAAATCTCTCTTATCATCTTAAGATATTTGTTGTTTCAAGTCGATGATGTGGGAATCATTATGGCCCTCCTTCGATAAATCACTTCAGGTCGACTTTAGCTCATTATCTCAATAGGTGGTTTAGAAACTTCTTTTCAGTACCTTAGAGCTTTCATGACTCAATGGAAAGTTCTTCATGTTTGACGACAGGTTCACACCATTAGCCTTTAATCGGATGATTCTCCAAGCGTTTAGCTTCAACACATTCATTCACACTTGTAGATTATGTTGTTGTACCTTGAGGTCCATCATTATTGGTGGTTTCTCTTGTGCATGTTAACGGTTTTCATCATTGGCCAGTAGTCAGGTGGTTTCTACCATGTTCGACACTAGTACATCTATTCGCATGGCTAAATTCATACATTGGGTTGATTGAGATCACAGAAGACCTTGGATCACATCTGATAACATCCTGCATGCAGGGTTTTATTTAGTATTCAGGATTTCATACATGATCCTATCTATACTGATGGTTGCATCCATACCACGGATCCATTTCTATGATCTCTTTAGATGGATGGCTATGACCATGCCATGGGTTTATGTGTTATTTTATGCCTATTGAAACATTATGTGGTTAGGAATATTCATACCAGAGATGTCATATATTATAATATTTTTACTTGGACAGTTTCCTAGTGGTGATTTGGGTTCTTTGCCTTGGTTCATAAATAATTTCAGTCATCACTTCCCATTATGAATTCATGCTTTAGTGGGCATCTGTTACATAATAATTTTTCACCATGCTCACTTCCCGTCCCTGATCCCGAAGTGCCTTGTGACAGACCCTATGCAATGTTTCCACCATGAAGAAAAATGCAAAGACATCCCCTGAAGACTAAAAGAAAACTTCCTTGTAAGATTAGTGAAGGAACTTGGTCAAAACCATAGTGTCTTGGGTCAACGTGTTTCCTAGATTCATGCTCGTGTTGATGTCAGACTGACAGTTCTGGCTTAGGGCTGCCAACACCCTTATTTCTTGGAGAATTATTTTGCTCCCTTTCTGGCAGTGTTTCCTCAAATGAAGGAGAAGCTTTGACCTCTAGAATTTCTAGGGTGGTGAGTTGGTTTTTAAACGGTGGTGATAGAGACAAGCTCTCTGATTTTATATCTTTGATCTAATCCACGGGGGTTTATTCTTTAGAAACTGGACCTTCCTCTCCCTTTCATGGGCTCCCAACCTCTTCTCCCTTCATATAAATTGGTCCCCATCCTTCCACTATGGGATGTTCATTGTGGGGCTTGTCCAAACTCTCGTTCCCTTTACATTCTTGCATTGTGATAATGCCTAAGTTTTTCGGGAGAAGTAATGCTTTAGAGCTTCTATGAAGGACTCATATTTTCACTAAAGTGGGGCCTCCAACATCAAGTCCTGGGTTGTAATCTCTTCCTTTCTATATTTATCAATAAAATATATAATGTTTTCTTTATATATTTTTCTAATTGTTTATGTAAATATTATGGTACTCCTTGATCTGTTATATAGCTAATTTTAATGATGATTATGTATTGGATTACATTTTTTGTTGCCTCTAAATCATCCACATTCGTGTGCCACCAGTAGCAAGGAGCATGCCTAAAAGGATTGTGGATCAAATTCAACATCAACGGGTTTGAACATAGAATCAAGAGAAAGGTACCTCTATCCCTTTTCTTGTCGCATTTTGAATATTAGCTAAGAAGGCTTTGCATTAGAAAGCATCTCAAGTTTCTAGATCCATTCTAGGGCTAGAGAGATTTCCTTTGTCTGCAGAGGGGAATTTTCTTGAAAACAATATCGTGTCTACAAGGTGGTCAACTCAGTTACCTATGGAAAGTTTGCAACCTAGTGGGGTCTCCCAAAATATACTCGATGTATGTGTGAGCTCGGTTCGTAGTACCACTCTCTAATGTGTAACTGTTTTATTAGAGCGTCCCCTTATACTTATCATATCTAGAGCATAGTCCTATAAACTTCCATATGTGGGATGAGATATCACCCCTGGAATGCAACACAGGTTGTTAGCGACAACTTCCATGCTTAACGACGTAAGAACGTGTATCTAGCCTAGACCTCTAGATATTTTCATTAATTACAAATGCTGCTTAGGTTAATTGAGATTTATTTTAATGTTGATCTAAAATGAGTTTTCAATTTTGGGCTCAAAACAATTTCACCTAAATTCATAAGATGCAGCTAAATGAAGGAAAAGAATCCTTTTGATTTCGATGAAAGATAAACTAACAAGGGAAGATATCGCAAAGAGTAATGCATCAAACACAATGTAAAAAACAAAATTCCCCCCCCCCGCCACCCCAAACTAGATTGTCACTTTCCAAGGATGAAAATTATTAAAATTAAAATGATTTCACTTTCACTATCCCAAATGAAACTTGTTCAAAAGTAAAATAACTTCTACTTTCACTAAGATGCACCAAAACAAAAAATATACATTTTATCTTTTTCGCTTTGAATGACATAAACGAAATTGATGCAATTAATGTACTTAAAAATATTTACTCATTGGAAAATTGTAATCTATATTCAATAATAATTTTCAAAAATTGTCCTTTTAATGCAAGTGATCTTATGCATTCAACTAAAAGTCACTCTTGAATTAGCACTAATCAGATGCGGCGACCAATTTCTTTGAACAAGCACAAAATTCAATACTTCCCTATGATAGAGAATCAATATTTTTTATCAACACAAGTAGTAAACAAATATTTTAATTGACTTAGGACAACAAGACTCAATCAAAGAAAAAAATTTACCACTTAACTTACAAAACAATTTGCGCGTCTCAAAGATATTGTAGACACTTAAAGCAAGAATTAAGCAAATCAAAGAAAAGAAAATATTATAAAGATAAAGAAACACAAAATGTTTTCAAAAAGAGGGTGACAAATCTTTATTTTCTAAGACCAACATGGCCCACTAGTTCACACCAATGGTCTACAACACAATTGTTCCTGCAAAAATCAGCATTTGCAGTGCCTATGTTTGTAAAAAGACGTGCTAGGCTAGGATAAGATGGATCCAACAATCAATATCTGAAGTAAAACCCCAGACCTAATACTTTAAAAAAAATAACAAGCTAGACTGCATTCTAAAAAAAAAATCCAAGCAAGTGGTTTTCCAGTGGTTGGCCAAACTCAGCATGAAGACAAAAATAAGAAAAGGGTAAACAAGGTGTAAGATCCCTAGTGGAGTCACCAATTTTTTATGCAGGAAAATACCTTCTTTAGAAAGAAGCGATCCCTCTAGCCCAATGAGTTGGTCTAGTAATAACCATGACAAAGGATATAAGCATCCCTAGTTTAACATTGAAAAGTAAACCGAGGGAATGTTATTGGCCTACCTCGCTCCTTATGCAGTTTCTTCCTCAATGTCGATGTCGATCCTTTTGCTTTCAGGCTTATTCTTCATTGCGCTTTCTATGTCCAAATACCTGTAAAGGAGATCACAATATAAAATATGCAATATGAAAGTATATATGTTTCAATGCAAACTACATGATATATCAAGTAGTATCATGCTAAATCAATTAACATTAACATATTTATGGGAAGAAAAGTATACTTTGTATTATAAAATTCACAAAGGGAATATTTAAAACTAGTTCCTTGATTTTGAAGGCCTCATTCGGAGTGGTAATCCAATTCCAAGCCGCATTCTTCAATCTCCTCTCCTTCTCCATCGAATCGGCAACATATAGGTACAATTCAGGCAGAAGTAAGGAAACCCACAAAGACCAAACAAGACTCTCTAGCGTGGCACTCTCTTATAGTAAAGTTGAGGAGGTTAAGGATCCATTAATGAGGGGAAAGGTCTTATCTCTAAGGGGAAAATATTTGGAGATAAGATCAAGGGAAAACCATGGGATTATTCGACCATATCCCCAACCATCAAGTATCAGAACTCTGTTTTCGAGAATACTAGAGGTTGAAGCTTCTACTACATTTTTGGAGAACCTACCTGAAGAGGACCAACTTTATTTTACTGATGAATTCCTGCGATGGCAATGCTTTTCACAGGATAGGGATAGGGTGAAAAGCACAAGCTCTTAAAGCGGAGAACCACGTTGGGCTTGTAAAATAGAGTGTTTTACAAAGCTTGCAGAAAAACTTCAAGACACTTCTCTTTTAGGTCTTCAGGGATATCTTCAGCATATTGTTTAGGATGAACAAGTTTATACAAATTTTGTCACTTTGAAATGTTTGTGACATGGATGGCACAAAATATGACACTTGCGATAACAACTGTGGAATGCGACAAAATACTATGTAACACATCGTTGGTGAAAATGTGGTAAAAGTCAATTTCCGGAGTCATATTTTATGCAGAAGAATTCACATATTCTTGCATGAAGTTTCAATTATTGGCCACTAAAAATTTCTGATTAAAGATATTAGATACTACTGGTTACGAGTTGATAGATACACATTTGTGTGTATATGTGACAAAATATGTAAATTATTTGTTGAAGAAGATGAATTTGGTAAGATCAACGTGAAGTTACAGTCCCACTTGAAGTTGAATAGACATAGACGAATTGGAATTTCAAAATTATTAGTTTCTTCTTGAAGATTATGTGGCGTTTCACGCAGTAGGTTTTGATTTTTTGAGCATTTATTTTTATTTGGATAAATCATAGAATATCTAAGTATTAAATCATGAAGGGGAAAAAAACATTCTGGCTAGAAAAATTCATATAGCTATTTGACATATGCGAGGTGACAAGTTCAAATCTATATGTTTGGTAATTTCCTTTTTACAAAAGAAGATAAATTTTGGAGGTTGTGACAATTTTGTTGGAGGTTGTGACATTTTTTTTGGACAAGAAGAAGACAATATAATTTTGGTTTCCATGGGTTGGCGACCCTAAGCATGTCACTATTTGATGAACTTTTCCAAATATTTTAGCTTTCATATTCCTTTGGAATTCATTATATGGATCAAAGATAGAAATCCCTAATTGTGTAGTTGCATCTATATAGCATTATTCATCTTTTTATTCTTGAATTTTCATTGTAAACAGGTGCATTCTTGGAGGTAGCCGACAATGCTTTTTCAAAGTTGATTTTTGGAGAATATGACCAAACGTGATGGTTTGTTACAATTATTAAGTAGTTTAATATCATATATTATTCATAACAGTTTCTAAGTGAGTAAGGTCATGCTATTTGACATGCAATCATGTTTTCAAAATGCTAAACAAAAAATTGAATTCTTGGAGCTTGAGTCCCAGTTTTAGCGAGATGAATTACATGAATTACAAAAAAATAATTATGGACTTGTTCTTGTTCAAAACAATGTTTTCTTGAGCTTGAGCATCAGTGAGAGAATTATCAAAGAAGTCAAGTGTTTTCAAGTGAAAATCTGGATGCAGTTAGAAGTTCTAATGTGCAATGTGTTATAAGACCATGGGAAGAGATAACACATAATAAAAACAGAACCAGTTTGGGTTATAACAAGGATATTTTGGATATATATTTCCACATTCCAGATTTCTCTAAACCCATAAAATTTCAAATTCCAAGGTTTTTGGATTGCGTTTTTCCAAAAAAGGTTGATAGATGCCAATAGTTTGAAAAATTTGGACATGTGAAAGATCGGTTTTTTAATCTTCACTTTTGTCAGCATTTTGGAAAGAGAAATCACCAGTCAAAGAGATGTTTGAGGAAAAATAGAACTGCAAGAGAAAATGTAAACTTCATATGGATTTCTTCTTGGGTATGGTCGAAAGAAGCTAAGAATATTTTCATATTATACAGTAGGATTTGTTTGAGAGTGTTGACAGGTCTTACAGTGAAGAAGAATATTTCTCACCATGTATCCAACAAGGGGGTATTTTTTGGTGGTCTGCTACAAGTTCAAGTTTATTATTTCAAGATAGCTTGAGTCATAGATCCACATCCTGAGCCACAACCTATACCAGTTAGAGCTAGATTTGTGAGACTTTGGTTGATTGAGTTGTTTGTTAACAATTAATTCCATATTCGGAATTGTTCAAGGAATTGTTCTAACAGTTCCTGAGTTTTTGGTCATCTTAAAAAAAAAATATTTTTTGTTCTAAGAACTTTTATATACGTTCTAGAGTTAGTGTTGGTTGAGACCTTGAGTTCTCCCATTTTTGGTTTTTGGTCATCCTTAAAAACCATTTCTGAGAGACATTCAACTCTTGGCTGAGATAAAGTTTTTCATTTTGAGCTCTCATTCTTAGAATTCGGTATATCCCTTTGGATTAAGGGGGTAATGTTAGAAAACTAATATTCAGGTTAGTTTGTGTTAGGGTTATTATTTATTAGATTCCAAGAAACTCCGAGAATTGATTCAACAGTTTCTGTATGTATTTATATGTACATTATTGTACATCATTATTTGAGACATTCATTAATATATTGTTAAGTTTGTTTCCAGTTTTTGTGTCCTACATCACTAACATAAGTTAGAGACAATAGATCATTGATCAAAAAATGTAATGGAATTATTAACATTCCAATACTCCATAGGTAGTTAATATAATTCTAGAAAAATCAATAACATAGAGGAAACATGACTAATCCTATCAATGCTTCATTCTACTAGCTCATTTTTCCAACGACATTTTACAAGATAAAACAACCAAAATCCTATGTGAAACAACTTAGAAACCACATTAACATTATAAATATGCTCCCTTTATAGAACTTGAAGTTGTTTTAAGCATGAAAAGTTGTCCTTTGAGGATATCTAATAACACCTAGGGTGGAGAGGTGTAACCACATCGTTTCTTGAGAAAAGTGAAATTATATAAAAAAAATTAAGACCAACGAGATAAAACTCCTTTATTGTTACTAATATTTATCATATCTAGACTAAGGACGTTGAATACGATTTTTTTTAGAAAACTAATCATTGGAACATGACATATATATATATATATATATATATATATATATATATATATATATATATATATATATATATATAGAATACATAAGAATAAATATATCACGAAATTACTTAATTAAAATACTAAGAAACTGGTCACCAATGTTTCAAATCACGCTTATAGGAAAATTCGTACCATTATAAGATTATTTACTGACAACATCTGAACCTCGTACATTGGGGCAACAAGGAAAACCAAATATTGAAAGCAATCTCATACCAAATTTGAGAAAAAAATGAAAAGTTAAAAAATCAAAATCTCTAAATGAAGCAATGAATTGTTTACAAATCAAATACAATCCCTCTAACTAATATTTAAATTGACGTGATATGTTTAAATAGTTAAAAAAATTTAAAATTCAAACCATGAAATATTACCTTATCCATTACTGTCATTCCTATGCCATTCAGATTGCAAATCAATACTTATGGGAAAATTGTAGGAAAGTCTATGAAATAGTAAAGCACAACCTATATTTGTTTCTACAAATTACTTGCTTAGAATATTTCATCAACCTCCCATTTGTTCCTTTCTTTGGGCCCGGTTTGCCCTTCCTTACATCCAATCTCATAAGGAATTCTATCAAGAATATATTCCACACTACAAAATCAAGACATTTTATTTCATTATTAAAAAAATGAAACTGTATTGTAATTTGGAAGAGGGTCTTATAAAAAATACATGGATTTTTTCAAATATACAAAGCCTATTGGGTTATTAAAGATCGGTTGGAAGATGGAATCATGATACTTAAATTGAACAAAGTCACCCTCCTTTCAAAAATATTACAGATATACAAGAAAATTTTGAAACCATTAGAATTTGAAAATGGATCTTTCTTTCAAGACAAATTAACAGAATAAGGGACACGATTAAAGTGACTCTATTTGCCAAGAGTATTAGTTATTCATCTCCTGGGCTTTTCTAGGAGATAATATAGTTCTAATGGATTAAAGTATGCACTCATACAATTATTCTGTTGAAACAAAATGCAAGCTTCATATCTTAATAATTATTGATAAGGTGATGGTATTTATAATTTTTTATAAGTTGTTTAATGAAGTAGGTTCCCCATCAACAATTTTCACACTCGGTGATGCTAAGAAATGTCCTAAATGGCCATGAACAGACTTCAATATTAACTAGACATGTTCCCCACATGCAATGCATGCTATTATGTTTTTTTCCAAATAATTTTCTGGCAAATAAAAAAAATTAAAAATGATTGAAATTAAAAATTAAAAAATGAACTATTGGGTGAGCATGCAAGCTTGAATGAAATCCATCTCCCCCTAGTATGTGGAGTCCATTTTTTTACCATAAAATTCGAAAGTCTCTTGTCCATCTATCATTTTTATGTTGTGTAGAGCTTCAAGAGGCAACCAATTTTTTCAATGGAGATGATATTTTTTTATCTCAAAAATATATATGGGAATCTTGTGATAGTGAAGTGCACATAGTAGATAAATTTAGATATTGGAAGTTACAATCTCACATTATTTATAATTAAACATTATTTTAGTTTTTAGAATGGAATATACAAGATTTATAATTAAACATTATGTTAGGTTTCAATAGGGAATAAACAAGTCTTTGCAAATTGTGCCAAAATAATTAATGGAGAAGAAAAGGCTCGCTTCATTGCAGAAGAAATCCCATTATGGTTCCCTCAATTGAAATCCCTCTCAAATGAGAAGGAAAGAATACTTATTCATTATAAACCAACTATTTCATAAAGAGAAAAGATAACTTCTTAGGTCTGCGAGATTTTACATTCGATCAATTTGCATCAGTCAGGATAGGGCATATGACACGAGGTAGCGAGAGAAGTGATGAGGATTATACCTATACCAACTAGGTGAGTAGGTTGATGAGCCATTGAATTAGAATATGTAAGTAAGTTTAATTCCGTATATAAGCATGTAAAGGAGCTTAAGGATTAATTGGTTTTGTTATGTAGTACAAGTATCTGTGTAGCAGTGAGTGTCCTACTCTTTTCCATAGTGGTTGTGTTACTTATATATTAATTTTTATGCTATATTATACGAAAATCAGCTCGTTAGAATACTCTTACTCTTATGAGACCAATAATCCATTATTTAGGTTTACACATTATTGTTAGTTACAATTAACTTTTCACCCCCAAAAATGTGATGATATAAGTCACCTACTAAGATACTTGTAAGACCTCGTCCATCTTTAGGTTCTTTAAAGAACGATTTTTGTTGGAGAATCTAATCCCAACAACTTGCTACGTGTCGAAACCATTCATCCAAGTGTCCTAATTATGTTTCAATTAGTAGGTTTCATTTTAGTGTCACTACATTCATTTAATCTTGATGTTTCAAATGTAATGTTATTTAACTGAATCTTAATATTGAGAAGAGTAATTTTTTGTTAATTTTTTGTTTCACTTCTTTTCAGTTTTCAATTCTTTTCATCGTATCAGAGCTAGTTTGCCTAAGACCTTCGAAAAAGCAACAATTTGAATTAAGTTAGAGAAAAGACCACCTGCATAAGACTCTTTGAGAGAATAGCATAAGTTTGAAGAATTTTGAAGACACCTTTTGCAATTAAACAACACGAGAACAGACGGCATAGGAGAAGCCCATGAGTGTTATTTTTAATTGTAGAAAACATCGATCAACGCGTTTTATGGAGGAACAGATGCGTAGAGGTAGGATCATGCAGATTAGCGTGGATCCGAACGAGATAATCGCGCTGATGATGTGAAACCTCATGCCATTATGATCTCAGTCCGATCAGCATAGCAGAGATGTGATAAATGCGCAATGATGTAATTTCCGTTTCCAATGCCAGAGAAAATGAGTGGTTGTAGGTTTGGGTCAGTTGAAATTTTATTTTGGCATTTTCAAGAACCTCCTATGCGTCTGACAGTTAGCCATGATAAAAAAGCACTTTCACCTTTGTTATGGCCTGAGCAACGGACAGAGATCAAATTCATAGAGTTTGAAGAAAAAAAAAGTAGCGAGTTTGAGAAGAAGGCGTCTAGAGAAGCGCAGTCCCCATCAGTTCATAAAAACACCAACTAAACAACGAGAAGTATCCAAAAGAAAATTCAGCTATTTGAATTCAATCGGCGGTAATTGG
>JAXQQM020069975.1:0-11156 GCA_034641835.2 Pinus albicaulis | reverse complement strand
CTGCTGAAAGTGTACTACTATATTGGAATAGCTTATGAGAACAAGATTGACTGTAATATTCGATGTAAGTAAATGACATAAAACATGATGCAAGAGGATAAACTCAGAGAACTGCCTAAGTTAAGAACAAAACAGAGTTAGAGGTTACTTATCTAGAAAATATGAAAAAGCATTTTCAGATAGTAGGGGCCCTCTACCATCAGATTGGCACACGAATCGTTAACTCCTTAAAGTTTCTTCAGATCATGCATCAAAGTTATACTCCTTTCATTAGAAGAAAATGCTCAGAAACAGAGTGTCACAATATTTTAAAGCTAAAAACAAAACATCAACTAACTGTTTCTCGGTTCACCGAGTTGTTTTTATAAGCAACTACATAATTGACATTGAGTAGAAATAGGCATAGGTGTCCTTTATAATCAAAATCAAACTAAAACTCCTATTGAGGACTCGTGTATTGCTGAAGACACATCAAGAGTCCTTATCCTTTTAGAAGTCTGGTTCTTGGTTTTTAGCTTTGTCCACGTGCATAACCACTTCCAGATTTTTGCTCAGTCCTCGTGGATGACAAGAAATGATGCAGGAGAGTTTTGGAGTCTAACCATATACATCTTTCCCTCTGATGACACCTGTAACCTGTTTAAACACTAAGATGGCTACGGAACATACGACTAGCTACAAAATGACTGCATTCTGTAGCTAAGTCTGCTGAGAAATCACTAAGACAACAAAACCACGAAAGTATAATAAGTCAGTCATTACATGTATTCTTAAAGTGATTTTAATCATTCTTATTGATCTTTTAGGCCTACAAATGATAAATTATAAATGGAATGAAGTGGAGTTTGGTGAAAAGAAAAGACATTTTTAGGTTTGCATGTACAATAGTAAGATTGTAGAAATTGAGCCGAGAAAAACTCTAAACATTAACAAAAATCTGACTGTTGAACAAGAAGAGAAGTTGGTCCAATTATTACGGAAATATAAAGCAGCCTTTGCATGGGATTATCCATACATGAAGGGAATTGACCCCCAATTATGTACACACCACATCTATACCGAAAAGGATGTGAGACCCATTCACCAACCCCAAAGAAGATGAAACCCTCACCTTAAAGATATTGTGAAAGCTGAATTACAAAAACTATTGGATGTTAATTTCATTTACCCAATATCTGATAGCAAGTGGGTCTCTCCATTAGTAGTGGTACCAAAAAATAACGGAAAGTGGAGAATATGTGTAGATTATCATGAACTTAATAAGGAAACACAAAAAGACCACTTTCCCCTTCCTTTCATTGACTAGGTATTAGACACATTGGCAAGAAAGAAATTCTTTTCTTTCCTCAATGGCTTCAATGGGTACAATCAAATCCATATTGCCCCTGAAGACTAGGACAAAACTACTTTTACCTGTCCATGGGGGACATTTGCCTACCGAGTCTTACCTTTTGGCCTATGCAATGCCCCTGCTACATTCCAAAGGGCCATTCTCAGCATCTTTGCAGACTTAATAAATGAAGGACTCGAAGTATATATGGATGACTTCACACCTTATGGGGATGATTTTGAGCCAGCATTAGAAAATTTAGAAAAGGTGTTGCAAAGATGTATTGACACTAGGCTTTGTTTAAGCCATGAAAAGTGTCATATGATGATGACCGAAGGACTTATCTTAGGACATTATATTTCAGCAGCTGGAATTCAGGTGGATCCAGCCAAAATTCAGATAATTTTGTTAATACCTACACCCACCACACAAACAGAGGTACGTAGCTTGCTTTGATTTTCAGGTTATTATAGAAGATTTATAGAACATTATTCTCAAATAGCTGCACCTTTATATGCACTAATAGGAAATGTTGATTTTATTTGGACAGATAAATGTGACCATGCTTTTCAGGATCTGAAAAATCTTGTATAAATAGCCCCTGTGCTGAGAGGCCCTAATTGGGATTTGCCATTTCAAATTTCATCTAATGCCTCAGACACAACCATTGGAGCAGTGCTTAGGCAGGAAGAGGATAAGAAACCATATGCAATCTATTATATTAGCAAAAATCTATCTCCTGCTGAATTAAATTATACTATGACTGAGAAAGAATTTTTAGCTGTAATTCATGCTGTAAATAAATTTAGACATTACATCACTAGTTATCCTATAGCTTAATATACCAATCACTCTGCCATTAAATTTTTAGCAAATAAACCTATTACAAATGGAAGAGTGACAAGATGGTTGATTTTATTGCAGGAATTCGATATTACAATTAAAGATCGACCTGGAAAAGAGAACCCCATAGCTGATTTTCTGTCACGAATGCCAAAGCCAACAAATGTAGCAGTAGTCGAAGATCACTTCCCAGATGAGCATTTGTTTGTTGTTACTATCAGAACCCCATGGTATGCTGATATAGCAAATTACTTAGCAATAGGTAAATTGCGTAAACACCTAACACCTAATGAACGAAAACCGATAGTACAGCGTAGTACTCGATTCTCTTGGATCAGAGGCTACATGTTTCATACAAGATCAGATATGAAAATCGAGAGATGTGTCCAAGAAGATGAAGTGTTTGATATTCTGAAATCATGTCATGATGGGCCGTGTGGTGGACATTTCATAGATCGTAGAACTACCCACAAGGTCTTACAAACAAGCTACTTTTGGCCTACTATCTTTAAAGATGCCAAAAATTTTGTATAAGCTTGTGATAGCTGCTAAAGAACAGGTCGCCTTGGGCAGTCTGACGAAATGCCTTTAAACCCACAATTAGTAATTGAACCATTTAAATGTTGGGCGCTCGATTTTGTTGGCCCCATTAACCCCCCATAAAACCAAAGAACATACATCCTAGTTTCAATCGAGTATGTCACTAAATGGGTTGAAGCAGAGGCACTTTCGAAAGCTACAAAGGACTCTGTAATACAATTCCTTTTCCAAATATTTGTATAATATGGCCTCCCAAGGGACATAATCATAGATGGAGGTCTGCAGTTTGTAGGTAATAAACTCACTGAAACATTACAGAATTACCACATTCAGCACAAAATTACAACCCCATACCACCCACAGGAAAATGTCTAGGTAGAGAGCAAGAATAAAGTGATCGAATCTATATTGACAAAAATAATTGCTTCACATAGACATGACTGGGCTTATAGTTTTCCAGAAGCTTTGTGAGCATACCAAACAACATGGACAAGTACTACGGGGTATTCACCATATCAATTGGTATTTGGAAAAGAGCCCATCTTTCCAATAGAGTTTGAAATTCAGACATTAAGAACAACTCAAGAGGTGGGTTTAAACTTAAACGAAGCCCAGGTCAGAAGATTACAACAAATTAATGAGTTGGATGAAATGAGGCTCTCTGCTCTTTAGCACACTGCATTAATTCAACAACAGAGAGTAAAATGGAACGAAGCTCTCATCAAAGAGAAAATCTTCCACGAAGGAGATTGGGCACTCCTATATGACTCCAGGTTTCAGGAATTTCTAGGGAAACTCCAGACACGATGGCTTGGACCTTACGAGATACAAAAAGTGCATGATAATGGCACCATTACATTAACCACCATTGATGGATCTGGACATTCCTTCAAAGTAAACGGTCATCGAGTCAGACTTTATCATAAACTGCTTACTTGAGAATCCTTCTACCAACAATTACGGGAAGATTCTACCATGAAAATTCTTGCTGAAGGAGATAACTCCTCCTCGACACCCATTCATTAAATCATTTCTTTCCTTTAAAATCTGTACATAAATATTGTTCATTTACTTTACTTGTTTTTTTTGTATGGAATTCTATTTCTTCAAACTCTTTTTATTTCGCTTATTGTGAATTATTGTTGTTCCTCTCGAAAGGAACAGCAGTTGTGTTGTTTATTTTTGTTGTTTCTCAGATTGTTTTTGTTTTTCCTTTCGAAAGGAACAACAGCTTCATAGATTCTTTTTGCTATTCCTTTCGAAAGGAACAACAGTTTCGCAGATTCTTTTTGTTGTTCCTTTCGAAAGGAACAACAGTTTCGCAGATTGTTTTTGTATTCGCAGATTGTTTCTGTTGTTCCTTTCCAAAGGAACAACACCTTTTGAGTGTATTATTTTTCTTGTTTTAGAACAACATTTTGAGGATTTCTAATGACTCTTCTAAAGGAAAACATACTAATTATACAAGATCACACAAATTAAAGCTTACTGGAATCAACAAATCAAAAGAAATTGTCATTTTTTTAAGATTTTTTTTTGTAATGATAAGAAAAGGGAAAAAAAGGACATAACCACCAATATCTCTTTGCTGTCTTACTATCACTAAAATTAATATGATCGACTATCTTTATCATGTTGGTTCTTCCCCAAATATTTACAACTTTCTTTCATTTTTACTTATTGAGTAAGAATAAGGGCATATTCTTTTCTATTGAGATGTTTATACTTCTTCCACCATCTCTACTTTTAAGGAGTGCTGAGACATCCTTTATATATAAATAGGAAAGTACTATATGGAAAAGAAAAAAAATATCTATGTATATTGCTAACAATTCTATGATATGGAAGATGGAGGATAGGGGGTCTCATCAAGAGCCAGCCTACTATGATCATAAGGAAGCAGTGAAGTGGCATTCCCATCATGGCCACCACACCAGGGATATGGTCCAATGGACAATTGAAAAAATTTAAAAAGTCCTTGGAATAGGAGGTCTCATCACGAGCCGACCTACCCACTTTTCACTTCTTTCCAGTGAATGGCATTGTGATTTATCTGGTCCCCAAGCCAGCACAATGGCCTCCATTATGACATCAAAGAGCACTTCCCTAGGCATAAATAAAGGACAATGGTTCCAAGGGTGAGAAAGCAACTTTGTCAAGGTTATGGACACCTGTGGGCAACAGAGCTCTGTTGATGGTATTGGAGTCACATTTTTACAAATCAATAGTAATATTAAACCCTTTTTCCTATATCTCTATCTAAATATCAAATGAAAGTATGATTCCTAAACCCTTGATTTTGAACCTTTTATACATGAAATTCATCATAAATCGATCACATTAGTTTGAGTGGGTAATAAGCACATTAGTACTTATGTTCACATCAACTGTCCCTTTTCCTTATCTTTAAATCATTACAAACGTTTCTATATCTATTTACGATTTAATCACACACATCGATTTCAGTAATGCAATAATTTGATTGATGGTATCATAAGTATGCATGCTTTTTCCTGCTGTAAAATTGTTGTGCAGTACTTTCCTCTCCTATTTGATGGTCGAGGACGACCTATCATCCTCCAGGGGGGGCGCGGATGCCTCTTAATCACTGCATGTAGATAAAATCCCTATATTTTTTTACCTGCACACGAATCAAATCCCTATATTCTAGGGAATAACAAAAACTTAATGATATTATTCCAATCTACCATGTTGTGCTATTCCATTTCATTACTGTGTGTTTGTAAAGAAGTAACAGTTTGCAGAGAAGATGGGAGGTTGACCAATTCGTAGCGAGCCACAAGTGCTAATCGTTTCTGATGTTGCACGAGAAATTCTAGAAAAAATGGGATGGATTACATACCTTACAAGGCTACAAAAACCTCATGAAACAGTAGTTATCGAGTTTTTATAGAATTTGCAGGAAGGATACTCCATGGTTAGAGGAAGACAAATAGTAGTAACAGATGCAATAATTGTAGAGGTGTCTGGTCTACCTATGCAAGGAACCGTATGGACTCATAAGAAGGTCAGGCTTCAAGAAGCCATGAAAAATTTCCAGGAAGAAGGACAGACATTGGTCGTCAAAGGCAAAGGAGTTCATCCGGCATCATTGGGAGAACCATGGACGGAATTGGCAAAGGTAGTGCAGGCCTATATAACATGCGATGGAAGGAAAGACATGGTA
The DNA here is from genome assembly GCA_034641835.2 of Pinus albicaulis. NCBI lineage: Eukaryota > Viridiplantae > Streptophyta > Pinopsida > Pinales > Pinaceae > Pinus > Pinus albicaulis. The sequence continues at coordinate 5,256 of JAXQQM020069975.1, read as the reverse complement.
AGACCTTGCCACCTTAAGTTATTGGCAGTATTAAAGCAAAAATGTACTGTAAACTTGCCTTCATTTTTAAATTCCTTACTGCATGATGTTTCCCATAGTATAAGAAAAGCTCGGCACACCGACATGCTGGTAAGCCACCATTGCTTAATCAGATTAATAGTAAGTCATAGCCTTGCCAAACAACATACCAGTTGGGAAGAACTAATATTTTCAATTAATGGAGGATTAGCCTTACCTACCCCAAAACGAAAGAGAATGGCTAGCTCGGCAGCAGAGCCATCAAAATGTAGACAGTCCTCATGTTCAAAAAGAAATAGGGGAATGATAGAAGGCCTTCCGGGTAGTAGTAGCCAGCCCTTGGAATTTCCCAGCTCAAAGGATGAATAGCCCCCACAATTGGAAGGAGGGAGTCCCCGTACTGATGAGGATGAAGAAGAAATGAGCCACCACATTAGTGGTGAGGAACAAAGCCACCACACTAGTAGTGAGAAACAAAGCAGCGCAGGAGAAGGAAATGATGAAGAAGAGGAAATTGAAGAAGAAGAAGGAAGTCCTCATACTAGTGTAGAGGGAGAAATTCTCTACTCTAATGAGGAAGAAGGTAGTTACCATACCTGTGAAGAGGATGAAGATAATCACAGTAGTGAAGGATAAGGAGCAGAGCCTCCCGAAAACACCACTGCAAGTTCACCACAAATCCCTTTGCAAGAAGACCAATTGGCCCAAATTTTTGCCAATATGAGTGAATATGTGCAGCCCCACAGCCCACTAGACCTTAATGTTGATATCAACCAATTGCAGGAGCAATCTGTTGCCAATAGAGAAATGGCTGAGGGAATGCCAGATGAAATAGAAGGTGGAAACCCTAACGAAATAGCAGAATCAGCTGGGGTTGCTTCCCTTAAGAAGTATGGATATGAAGAGGTGAACACTGAAGCAATGTTCCAAACTGAAAATTCTCAGGGAACAGCAGAGCCAATTGAGGGTATTACCCCTATAGAATGCAGCCAGGAGCATATGAACACTGAAGAAGTGCTCCAATAAGAAAACATAGAAGCAAGCCCAACTGAAGGCACAACTGCTGAGGAGCAAACCCCCGCTGAGAAATTGGGTTCATAAAAAGGAACAGTCGTTCTATCAAGGAAAAGGAAGAAAGTAACTGAACTTGAAAAAATTCAGAGGGAACGACTAAAGCTTCAGAGGCTAGTGGAAAAACTTAGGCAGACCATTAGGGTTCTTAAAATGAAACAAATGCCCAAACGAACCCCAAAGAAAAGAAGCATAGTCACCAAACGAGCCCCGAAAAAGAGGAAAGTGGCCACTAAAACAAAGCCCCAAGTTGTAGAGACTATGGCTGAGCCTAATCATGAAGATATGGAACAGCATGCAGCTGTTCAAGATGTAGTTGTTCCAGATGGAGAAACCTCAAGTGAAAATTCACAAGCCTGTAGTCAAAACACTTTTAGTGATCCTACATTTGCCAGACTCCAAGAGGAGTTGGCACAGGCTCGACAGGAAAGGGAAAAACTTGAAGAAGACACTGTTCCTAGAATAAAATACCAGGAGTTGCAGCAACAGATGAAGATCATCCATGCAGCAGAGGCTGAAGCCTATGAGAAGTGTCGAAAGGCAGACGAGAAGGCTAAAAAGGTAATGAATAAATTAAAAATAGCCCAGAATCGAATGGATACTCTCTGCTCATTATACACAGATGTTTTAGCTTGTATATGCCCTGCCAAGAATTATGCTTTATTTTTATTAGAGAGATATTTACAGTTAAAAATTAAAGTAGTTAGGGCAGGAAAATATATATAGTTAAACACTATAGATGATTTTGTAGCATGCTGCAAACTCTATGGGGTAAAGGTACAACGTCTCCTGTGTGAGTTCTATTTGCATAATCTCATATTGGAAAATGATATTGAGACAAATCCCAACCCTTTTGTGGGTGACATCCAATACCAAGCATTTATTTCATTTGTTGTTAATCAGTTAAAATGGCTCAAAGCCTATAATGTTTTTCAAAGGCAAGAAAATGAGTTAGACTTGTGGGTTAGGAGTGAGCCAAAACACCCGTTACAATTATGGGCTAGGCAGAAGAATTTGATGACAAGAGAAGGTGTTATTCAAGCATTGGGGCCTGTCCATAAAGCAATTGTCTTGAATGGGATAGAATATTTTCTATCTATTAGAGACCAAGCCTACATAACAGCTAAGGTCCGATGGGGAATTTCCAATCAAAATATTCAGAATAGAGAGCCATTTAACTATAAAAATTTTGGATTAGCTGCAGACCGCTTGCTTCTCTATAGAAACCTCATTTTGAGGGAAGGCCCATTCTGGTTAGGTTTAGGTTTCAAAGCCCCATTGCATGGTATCCTGCAGTAGATTATAAATCCATTTATGAAATACCCGAAGGATAGACAGGGCATGTCTTCGAAGCTTTAGCTGCAATGCATGGTTTTAGGCCTTTTGATGAAAAACCTTCTCCAACTTATTCTTTAACTGCTTTGCATGTAAACTATGGCTTTCATGAGGACATGAAAAGGGTAGTGTTCGGGTCAATTTAGTATCCAATTTTGATTGACTTGTTTAACCCACACCGTAGTCATGAAGTGCGGCGCACTATATGTGCAAGATAACCTATTTCTTAACTTTTTGTCGTTTTTGGCTTTTCTAAGGTGAAATGGAAATTCTAAAATGAAAACAAGTTTGGTTGTATTTGTTCAAGGAAGTGATATCCCCTATAATGATTTACCAACTTGAAACTTTAAAAGCAAACTGAAAATTACAATGACAAGACTTGAAAGAAAATGAAAATGTACTGCTGAAATGAAAAGGTGCCGCTAATCTAATAAATCAAAACAGTAAACTAGTGAGCATGAAAACCAAACTATTCTTGCTGCCGACTAAACACAAAAGAAACTATGCTTAAGGAAATTCAAAATTGCAACAAAATAAATCTAAATCAGATTACATCAATTTATCTTCTGATCCTTCATCATTAGTCCAACTATGATTTTCGGAAGTAATCATAAACAACTTGAGTAACTGATATCTAACTTGCAGAAAGTAAACTAATATCAAACCATACATTCATGATTCAATCCCTCACCATCAGTCCAGCTGTGGCTTTCGGAGGCAACTGAAGATGCCATGCACAATTTAATATATCTAAATTGCAGAAAGGAAACTAATACTAAACTACACATTTCATAATACAATCCCTCACCATCAGTCCAGCTGTGGCTTTCGGAGGCAACTGAAGATGCTATGAGCAGCTTAATATATTTACATTTGCAGAAAAGAAACTAATACTAAAATACACATTTCATAATACAATCCCTCACCATCAGTCCAGCTGTGGCTTTCGGAGGCAACTGAAGATGCTATGAGCAGTTTAATATATCTAATTTTGCAGAAAGGAAACTAATACTAAACTACACATTTCATAATACAATCCCTCACCATCAGTCCATCTGTGGCTTTCAGAGGCAACTGAAGATGCTATGAGCAGTTTAATATATCTAATTTTGCATAAAGGAAACTAATACTAAACTACACATTTCATAATACAATCCATCACCATCAGTCCAGCTGTGGCTTTCGGAGGCAACTGAAGATGCTATGAGCAGTTTAATATATCTAAATTTAACTACTGAAACAATTAAGCAAAACTGAGTTAAACAAAGCAATACTGAAATGAAACAGAAACTAAGAAAAACACATTAGCAGCAGAACAATGTTAATTCCATGTCATTAGTCAAAAAGCTATGAAAATGCCCAGGCTGCCTATCTATAACCTGAAACAAGAACACTGATCAGTGATTAACAACATAAAACATGAAAGACAGAAATGAAATGGAAATTATGGAAGTGTATAAACAGAAATATTAAACTACACATTTCATAATACAATCCCTCACCATCAGTCCAGCTGTGGCTTTCGGAGGCAACTGAAGATGCTATGAGCAGCTTAATATATCTAGATTTGCAGAAAAGAAACTAATACTAAACTACACATTTCATAATACAATCCCTCACCATCATTCCAGCTGTGGCTTTCAGAGGCAACTGAAGATGCTATGAGCAGATTAGTATATCTAAATTTAACTATTGAAGCAGATAAGCAATACTAAAATTAAACAAAAGCTATGAAAAGCAAATTAGCAGCAGAACAATGTTAGTTCCATGTCACTAGTCAAAAAGCTATGAAAATGCCCGGGCTGCCTATCTATAACCTGAAACAAGAACACTGATCAGTGATTAACAATCATAAAGCATGAAAGACAGAAATGAAATGGAAATTATAGAAGTGTATAAACAGAAATGAAACAAATGCAATGTATGAACATATGAATGGATTATGACACAATGAGCTTTAAAGAAACGAAATGAGAAATATACACTAATGCACAAAACCTTAGCTGAGCAGGGGCCCTCTACACCAGCCTTGGCAACGGTCCTCAAATACGAATTAAGTTGGAAAACAGAGTCTTCTTATATTAAAAAGCAGTCATTACAGAATGGTGATGTTACGGCACAAGTGCAACGTAATCACATTACAGAGCAGACTAATGAAAGATAACAGAAACTAACATCGACTAACTTCTATGCGTATGCAAACGCATTATATATAACAAAAGAAACATAACTGTCTCCTAAAGTTCATGCTGGTGGAGAGCACGTAGACCACTACGTCCACGAATCTAGGATCATGGCCGTGTTGGAAAGTAAATCTACGAGGAGTGGATGCTTGAATTCGACTAAGGAGCCATGCACAGATGTCGATTTATGCTCAGCAACTTAGAAACGGCCGTATGAATCTTCATGTGACACGAAACAGAGTTCGGCCGACATGAGACTCTATGGTTGACTTCCATGTGGACGCCTTTGACCGCAGCTTCTTTAGATGAGTTTGCTCGAACCAATAGGACACGAAACATGTCCACGTCATTCCTGACCTGCCCATGTGGCTCGTTTTCCTTGTAGACACCTGTAGCATAGAGTTTCACAAAATAGCTGCGGAAAGTTGCAGCAGCTGCGGAAAGTGGCAAGATTCCGCAGCTGAATGAACAAAATCTAAATCAAATAGCAAACACAAAAATATAATTAAAAACCATGTTAGATGCTCTTTTGCACATGATATTAACAACTTGGGAGGTTCAGGTGAGTGAAAAAGGTATAGAAAAGTGTATGGAAAAGATGCAGATTTGAGACTCAACAGTGATCATTTTAGAGAGAAATCACAGGAGT